>JAJPUD010018086.1:11616-29578 GCA_023553655.1 Myrmecobius fasciatus
AGTTCTCAGATTCTTAAGCTGTAGTTTGTGACTCCATATGGGGCCTCATAACTCAACGTTTGATTTGTGAATTTATTTTATACGTTTATATACCTGGAGTCATGTAAAAATTTCTTGGGTGAAAGATCATTTAGTGGAGAAAATTTAAGAAGCTCTGCTAATCTGAACTACTCTTGGTGACCCATTCTTATCCTTCTCTTTCTTGTCTTTAAGCCTTTGCTCATGCAATATGTCTGGACTGTCTTCTGTTTCTATCTGTTCATTCTATTCTTTAAGGACTAGCTCAGGCACAATCTCTGATTCCATCAGGTAGCAGTGGTCTCCCCCTCCTCCAAGTTATCATAACACTTTGTTTGATCTCTCTTTGTACTAATCACATACTTTGTATCATACTTATCTCTCTATCTATTCCTCCATTCCATAAATTGATTAAATTGTAAATGTCTTCAGAATTTAAACTATACTATATCTAGTTCTATAGTCTCAGTATTTGGCACAGTGTCTTGCATAGACTTAATAAATTTCTTAATAAGTGTTACTTGAAGCATTTTTTATTGAGAGGTCCTGGAGTATGGGCAATAGCTTGTATCTGGTTTTATTTGGTCCAGAGAGATGCTTGGTCCAACAGGGAGATGATTCTTTAGTATAGTTACAGTATCTTGGCAGGTAGAATACACATTGAATAGAATGCCAAACCTGAAATCAGGAAAACTCATCTTGAATTCAAATTTGACCCCAGACATCTATTAGCTATGTAACCCCGGGTCAGTTACTTAACCCTGTTTAGTTCAGTTTCCTCATATGTAAAATGACCTGGAGAAAGAAATGGCAAGCCACTCCATTATCTTTGCAAAGAAAACCCTAAAAGAGGTCACAAGGAGTTAAGCACAACTGAAATGACTAAACCACAACACAAAAATTCCACATAACACGCAGAAAAGTGGAGTCATGACTGAATGACTGAACAACAAACAGCACCTTGAGAAACTGAGATTTGTTCCCTTTGTTCCAATAGTATACAAGGGATTAAAATTGGGGAAAAAAGAACCAGTCAGCTAACTCTGTGTCCCTTCCATACCATCACCAATAATCTCTGCCCATTAGGAAAGGAACATCTTATATCTTCCTAGAAAAAATTATGAATTAGAAAAACAATTGATACGACTCATATTTATGCAACATTCTTCCACAGACTCAATGGAGGTGTATTGTTAAGCCAGGTTCTCCAAAAAGCTAAAATAAATCACAGTAATCTTTAAAGCTAAAGAACTACTTCCTACAACTACCTAGAACAATCTGGTGAGTGGAGCCCTACTTATATCCACCTTCTTGGATATTCAAGAGACTCAATTCATACCTGTTACTGTATCATTCTGAGCCACAGTGCTTAAGACAAAGCCATTCAATGTTGAATATACTGGATCTCTTGGATATTTGCCTCTTTGGAAGTATATCCAAGAGAAATTGCTGGAGCCAATCAAAATGGGTTCTATGACTTCTTTGCCATAATAACTGCAGGTATTTAATGACAATTTCCTAATGTTTAGCAAGTTTGCTAGAGGTGAGATCTCACATGAGACCAGATCTGGGAAGTTGAGATTTATCAATCATGGTCCATGTATGGAATTAACCCAGAAACAGAGAAACATTAAAATTATTCTATCAGTTTGGCAGAAGCTAGTTATAGACCAATATGTCATACTATATTCCAAGATAAGGTAAAAATAAATACATAATATAGACATAAAGGACAATATTATAAGCAAATTAGGGAGGCAAGGAAATTTTTGCTTGTCAAATCTATAGATAATTGAAGAATTTATGACCAAATAAGAGATAATGTCACAAGATATCAAATGGGTTATTTTGATTGCATTAAATTAAAAAAGGTTTGCACAAACAAAACTAATGCTGCCAAGCTTAGAAGGAAAGTAGAAAACTGGGGGGAGGGTAGAATCTTTTAACAGTGAGTGTCTCTGATAAAGGCTTCATTTTTCAAATATATAAAGGACTGAGTCAAATTTATATGAAAATGAGTCATTCTTCAATTGGTAAATGGTCAACAGATATAAACAGGCAATTTTCAATTGAAGAAATCAAAGCTATCTACATTTATGTGAAAAATGCTCTAAATTACTATGAAGAAATCAAAGCTATCTATATTTACATGAAAAATGATCTAAATTATTATTGATTAGAGAAATACAAATGAAAACAACTCTGATGTACCACTTTAAAACTATAAGATTAGTTATTGTTGTTGTTTCTCCTTCATTCTTGAAGAGGACCAATTACTTCAGAAGGATGCTATCTTCAATTGTGAGTGAGTTGGATTTAGGTGAGACAGGGCTATGCAAAGTCATCAGTCTCATTCTGTCCTATAGTGCCATCTGGGACCAGTGTCAAGATATAGATCAGGATATTTAGAGATGGCCCTAGATGCAAAAAGGACCTTGAACTTTTTGAGCTAAAATCTTTTTCAGGTCTCAGTTTGTCTGATAGAACAGTCATAAGATTGGTTAATGACAGGAAAGGCAAAAAACAAATGTTGGAGGGGATGTGCGAAAATTGGGACACTAATTGCATTGTTGGTGGAGTTGTGAACTGATCCATCCATTCTGGAGAGCAATTTATAATTATGCCCCACAGGTTAGAAAACTGTATACTCTTTAACCCACCAATTCCACTGCTAAGTGTGTCCCAAAGAGATCAAAGAAAAAGAAAAAAAAAACTCTAAAGGTACAAAAATTATTTAAAGCAGCTCTTTTTGTGTTAGCAAAGAATTAGAAATTGAGGGGATGCTTATCAACTGGGGAATAGCTAAACAAATTGTGGTATATGATGGGATACTATTGGGCTATAAGAACTAATTAGCAGAATGATTTCAGAAAAACCTGGGAAGACATATATGAATTGATACAAAGTGAGCAGAGCCACTTATATAATCTTATTGTATGCAGAATTTGTATTATGATTAACTATGAATATCTTATGTATTATCAATAATACACTAGTCTAAGACAAATCTGAAGGACTAATGATGAAAAATGCTATCCACCTCCTAAGAAAGAATTGATGAAGTCTGAATGCAGTTTGAAATATATTTTTAAATTTTATTTATCTTGTTTTGTTTTGGGTTTTTATTTGGTTTGGTCTGTATTTTTTTTTTGCAACATGACTGATATGGAAATACATTTTGCACAACTGCATATATATAACCAAATTAAATTGCTTGCCCTTTCAAGAAGAGTGAAGGGGAAGGAAGGATGGAAAGAGAGAATTTAAAATTCAATATTTTAAGAAAATAATATAAAAAAATTGTTTTCACATATAACTGGGGGGGATGAAAGAGAAAAGTAAGGGGAAAATCTATTCTATTATGGCTAAAATGTTAATCTCTTTTGAAAGAATAAAGATTAATGATGCCAATGGGAAATTTCCTGCATTTTGGAATAAGCACAATAAAAAACAATGAATGCATAATAGAAGGTACTTGTGAACTACTCAAGCTTTGAGAACTTGGATTCCTTAAATTAGGCAGGCAGAGAGAGACACATAATTGGTTCTCAATCAAGCAGGATTTCCTTTACACTACTTATCTCAGAGTCAAGCCAAAGATCCTAATGGTTTTAATAGCTTTAAATGTTTCTTCATACTTGGGCAGGGTTGATTTGCCCATTAGTAGATAGACTAAAAAAGTATATAGCATCTAAATACTATAATAAATGTGTGTATGTATACATATATGTGTAAAATACACATACATAATATATCTATATATGTTTGTCATATATATATAATAGATATAGAACACACATATATATATGTATATATGTAAAAGACTAATTTTTCCTCATCTGCTTATTCATTTTTATCTCTGTAGCAGCCTGAGACATGCTTCACTTTGCCAGCTTTTTCCTCTTTAATCAGCCCCATCCCTCCAGAACACCCTGGCAGACAAGGGATCAAGAAATTTGTGCTTAAGGTTCTTGAGTTCAGATCTGCATCTATCAGTTACAGATATATACAGCTTAGAAATGGTGAAAGGTTTGCTTCAGTAATAGTTAGAATGACCATTTTAGTGTTTTTTCTTGGGTTGTTACTTTTACAGCTAACACTGTCATGGATTTTCCAGAAGATGACAAACTCAAACTCCTTGGCTGAAATTGCCAGCAGAATGTGCTATTTCTGTCTTGATTTCCCATCAGCTGGATTTGATTGGAGGTTTGCACTTGAAGTCACAAGCTCCTATCCAACATTTGCAACGTTCAGCTGGAAAATTCAAAGCCTGTGTCACTTAGCAACCTCTACCTAAACCCTGTCAGGAGTAAACATCATAGGGTACTTTCCTAGCAACTCTACAATGTTGGCCCTTGCATTTCCTGGAATGGGACAGGTCCAAGGTAGTTTACTGCTTTTATTTTTGAATTCTCCTCATGATCATGTATGTAGTAAAATTCAAACTATGAATTTCTTTTGGATCTTATGAACCTCGACAAAGACTTCACTATGTGATCAACCATCTTATCTAGAATCATTTTTGCTCCTACTACTTTAACACAACCAAGCCTAATTTCTTTGACCATTGAAATATTCCTGGGAGAGTTCCCATAGTTCTACTTCTCCATTTATAGGTATTCTTCTAGGTATCCAGTGCTTATCCCACTTTGAAATTTGATCTTTTCAATTTTATCTTCATGATAATTTATTTCTTTGTGGGCTAAGTTTTTATTCATGCCATTCTTCTTGATCTTACATTTTTTTCTTTTCTGTCACTTTCTTTGAGGAATACTCATTTTTTATTCTCTCCTCATTCTATTTTTATACAGATCTCTGAAGCTAGGCGGCTTTGTGCTCTCAGCCTCCTCCAGTTGGAGGTTCATCTGCAGAAGTCCTTGCCCCAAGTGGAGTAGAGTAGTGCAGAGAGTCCCATTTAGATTTCTTTGTCCTTTTCTTTAAAGCCTGAAACTTTTATTTATATTTTGGTCCTTGCTCTATTAATTTCCTAAACATGAAGGAGTAAAAGCAGAATCTATTGTTTCTTGTAAAAACACTGGAATATGGCAATGGGATGGGGGAGTAAGATGGGGTAGGAAAGTTTTCACCCAGTACCCAAAACCTAGACAGAAACATGTAAGCTTGCTTCTGTTTTATGAGGTAAGCACAAAAAAGAGAAAAAGAACATATAGGGATAAAAATATTTGTAGCATCACTTTGTAATGACAAAGAGCTTGAAAGTAAGGGCACAGAGGGGAGAGTGATCATCATTTAAGGTGGGGTTGAATACATTTTGGTATATGAATGTAGTAGAATAGTATCGTATGATAAGAAATGATGAAAGGGATAGTTTCAGAAAAACCTTGGAAGATTTGTGTGAACTGATGCAGAATGAAGTGTGTAGAACCAGGAGAATGTTTTATACAATAACAACATTGTAAAGGCAAATAGTTTTGAAAGTGGTAGGAATAGAGAAGAAAGGGAGATTCTTAAGAGGTTTTTCAAGGAAATAAAGTACAGATATGGTGATTTTCTAGGTAGAAGGCTTGAAAGAATGGGAAAAATCAATGGTAACTCCAGGGTTTTAATCTATCTGAAATGTTGCAAGCCTAATCTTCACTGGAGCATTTGTCTCATCTCAGCTCTAGATCACGGAATTTCAAACAGGGAAGTTGATTTTATAATTCTTTGTTCACTCATTCATTTTACTGATAAAGAAACTGAGGCCCTAAAAAATTAAATAACTTGCCCAAGATAATAAAAACAACAAGCACCAGAGGCAGGATTCAAACCTGGGTTTCCTTTCACCAGATCTAGACTTGTTTGAATTACACCATTCCTACAAAGTAACTGAGTTCAAAACCATAGTTGCCTTGCTGTAGATGGATTAGTTTACTTGATATTCAGACCTGACTACTCTTGTTTTATTGCGGCCAATAGGAGTCAGATGTAGGAGTGTCACTGACTCCTTTATCTTATAAAAGTTGTAACTTTTTACCTTATCATGGCATGGAGATGACAGAATTTTAAAAGACTTTGCCAGTGCAAAGCAAGCTTTGGTAGGTTCTACCAAGCTGGAAAGGCTTCAAGTATGACCCCAGTCTTCACCTGCTATTCAAAGTCTAGTGGTCTAGCTAAATGTGGAGAAGCCATCAACAGTAGTCAATTGCAAGTGACCCAGAAGAAAATGTTGGGTGTAATGCATTATTATTATTGTACACAAGTGGCATAAATAATTTTAGCCAGGAAATGAATTACTGGAAAAGGAGACAGGCTAATTGTATAGTGAGAAAAAAGGGATAACAGAAAGACATCTTATGAGATATGTTAGGATTAATAAAATGCTAATAAACAACTGCAATAATATTAACAGCAGCAGCAAAAATAAATAGAGGAAGGGCTATTCAATACAATGGGTAAATCCTCTAGAGGTTTATGAGAGTACATGTACACATGGGATGAGAAGGAATGGATGGGTTATAATCTAAATCAGTGAAGGAGTGGTAACCATATTCATGACACCATGACTCAATTGAAATGTTTGCAAAAGATATTGTTATTATTAGCATATAGTATAGTATATATAGGAGAAAAAGCCTTCTATTTGGACTCAGGAAGACCTGGGATCAGATTCCCCCGTAATAGATACTAGATGGGATTAAGGAGTGCTACGTTTAGAGGTGAGCAGACATTCTAGACATAAATTGAGCAAAGACATTGGGGAAGTGGGAAAGTAGCTATGAGCAAGTGATCCATGGTTGTCATATATCATTCTAATAATGAACTCGGTTCATATGATACTTTGATCATATGAGCCTCAAGAACCATCTAGTCCAACCCACTCACTTTATAGATAAAGAAAATTAGTCTCAGAGAAGTTGTGAGAGAGTGTGCTCAAAGTCCCACCAGTAGTTAGTTACATCAGGGTTATCTTCATATTTCTTTTCTTCCATGCATAGAAACTCTGAACCTAAATGTAAATGGAAAGTAAGTGCTGAAATTACTAGGTTGGCACTACAGAAAGCTTCAATGAGATAGCTTATATAGCTTACCTTGGCAATCCTCTTGGTGGAATTGTTTGACAGGCAAAGCAAAGAAAATTCATCATTTTTGAATATTCTTTCAGGAGTCAAAAAGACACTAAAACTATTGGGAGAGTATCAGGATTTTTTCAACATTTGTAGTGATAAAACAAATGTTCTTTGTGTCACTAATTCTGAAATGCCAGGGGGAAAAAAGCACTTAAAATAACACAACAGGCTCATTAAATTAATTAGTCTGGATGCTGATTGTGCAAAATCCAGTTGTGAAATGGGGATTGGTTTGCATGTTAATTAATCTTCAAATCATTTGGAAAGGGAACCAAAAGGCTTAAGGCAATTGGACTCCATCTTCCTCTTTCTCCTTTTCCCCTCCCTCCCCTCAAGATAGAACTCCTCTGGGGGCAGGACAAGCAATCCCCTTATCACACCCCGAACATATTGCAGGCATATTTGCACATGCTTCATTTGCATTTCGATAAAAAGCCCTCCGTATTATGTAACCACATGTGGATTCTGATGGTTTCTAATGGGCATCCCTTTGTACAGTCTCTTAGCAACAAATTGCAGTTTGTAAGCTGAAACAAAGAAGCTTAAGTCGGTCACTTTTCTTTCAAGTAGGTTCAGTTCAGCCTTGCCTTGCCCTGGTAACAGATCATGGTCAGGAGATGGGCAGCCTCTGTTTTCCTTTTGGGAGCCTAACAATACAGTTCCATGAGTTTCCTGGCTTATAAAGAGGGATTGAGAAGCTAGAGGCCCTAGGTTTAAAAGCATGTCTATAGTCTGTGCTGAATTTCTATAATTAAAATGAAGTTTTTTCCTCACCTCAGAGCCCAGATCATTTTCTGCCCCCTTAGGTGAAACCTTTCCAGATCTCATCAGTTGTTGAAATTGAAATTACTTTATATATACTTTGTCCTTAGTATTCTGCATACATATTGTAACCTCCCAGAAGATAATGAGCATCTTGAGGGCACAGGCTGTTTCATTGTAGGTTTTTGTTTGTTTGTTTTAAGATCTCCAGTACCTAGTCCAGTACCATACATATAATTGTGTTCTCAAAGTGGCCCAAAGTGACATCACTATGTTAGAGTCAAGTTAGTGTGTCTGACTGTGGCTGATCAGATCAATATGAGCCCAGAATGCTCTGCAACTGGTCGGACACAAATAGTCCCTATGAACATTTGGGGCGGATTCTCTAACTTTGTGCATCTCACGTTTCTTCTGAGCTAATTCAATTCTGCCTTGCTCCTAGAGCACAGCATCTTCTCTGGCGAGGGTATGCCATGCTGGGCAATCCTGTGCCAACGTCTCCCATGTCCTGCAATCAATTCTAAAGTTCTTAAGAGAGACTTTGAGATTGCCACTGCCTTGCATTCACTATCAAAGGATCTCAGAGGATGCATGACATCATAGAGTGATGTCTTGTAAATGAAGTGAATTTAACAGAGGTAGAGTTGCCCAGATTCATCAGTCAGCTTCATTCTCTCTTCCTGAGTCATTGAAGTCCAGTGGCAAGGCAAAAGCCAGAGTGCAGCAGATGACCTGGCATCTTTGATGTCCAAGCCCTCCACAGCACCTGCTTAAGCCACCTGAAACTCAGAGAGAACAAGTGATTTAATACACACCCATCCAGGGAATATTTCCATATTTCTTACCTTCCATGTCCTGGACCTGGAAGGTAAATGTTGTCCTGGTTTCAAGTCTGGGTTCAGATACCTAATAGCTGTGTGACATTGGACAAGTCATTTCATGCTGTTTGCCTCAGTTTCCTCATACTGCTCCAGTAACTTTCCCAAGAAATGCACAAAAGGGGTCTCAAAGAGTCAGACATGATTAAAAATGACTATACAACAACAAATAAAAATTCCACAGAGCATCCAGAAAAGTGTCTTGAACTCTGTATATTCATAAAATTCAGGGAAGGTAGAAGTACATAATGTGGATCCTTTCTTGCTGTCTGTAAAATCTACAAGTCGAGGGACTGCTAGTCTAGCTCACCCCACTGATGCTTTCTTTGTTTGTGGAGACAGCGACTTTCCCCAGATTTCAGAGACTTCTGATTCCTACCCAATACTCCCTGGCTGATGCAAACATAAGAATGTCTATTGACCTGGGGTCTATGACCCCTCTTATGCATTGCTTTCATGCAATCTAGATCTTTAGAAAGACTTTACCTCTTTAACTTCAGCTGCAGCAACAGCAGCAAAGTCTTAAAGGCTTCTCATTTTTAAACAACACATTTTCATTAGCCTGACAGCAGGAGAAGCTCTAGGGCTTTTTTTGAACTGGAAATAAAATTCTGCCCTCAGAAGCCCCTTTCTTCACCTAGGAGGAATGTTGTGTTTTACTCTGAAGTATCTTTGAGGCTAACCCAAAATAGGAGCAGGGAAAAACCCACCAGCTCCAGAATCCAAACCCAAGTTTAGTGTCAGAATTCCAGTCCAATTTTGGAATAAAGTGGCATCTGAAAGATTGGGTGCAACAGGTTATTGAACATTTGCCAACTCTGAGGTTCTGGGTAATAGATTTCATTTGTAATATGGGGATGAGTCCTTTTGAATCTGCTTCACAGGACAGTTATAAGGATTGAAAAACAGTAGCAAACATTTATTAAATGCCTACTATGTTCCAGTACACCAAAATCCAAACTTCAGCTGACATCATGCTGGAAGTTAAATATAATTAAGAAAACAATCTCCATGGGTTACAGTGGAAAGGACTGAAGCTTCAATCAAAAGGATTTTAAATGCTAACATTTTTAAATGGCTATGGAGGAGAATACATAAAACCTGTTTCCCACAGCCAAAGGTAGAGGCTGAAAACTATGCACCAGAAACTGTGCTAAGTACTTTACAAATATTATCTCATTGGAACTTCACAACAATGCTGGGAGGTAAGTGCAAATGTTATATTGATTTTTGCAGATGAAGAAACTGAGGCAGGGAGAAGTCAAGTGACTTGCCTAGAATTATATAGTTAGTGTCTGAATCTAGACTACAGGCAAACAAGTTAATGTATGTTAAGTGTTTTGAAAAACTTAAAGCATTATTATAATTATTGTTTCATTCCTTTCATTCAATTGAATTTAAATAGAAAGTGTTTGGGGACAAATTGCTTTCCTGCTATTATTCTTTATTTTTAATGTGTTACACAGATATATATAATTGCAAGGGTTTTGTGCTTCATTTTTTGTTTTTGAAAAAATATTGGGATATTAATTTTTCTAAATCATTATCATTATCATTACATAAAATTATAATATTTTTAAAATGTGGTTCATAGAGAAAAGACTCCAGGACAAATATTTAAGTTGCTGTTACTTTTTTATGTTTAATGTTTTATGAATTGCTGTCCATTTAATAACTACTTTTTTGTAGTTGGATTAAAAGTATGAAAAGGTAAGCTTATCCTTAGGAAGCTCATTGAAAATATTCTTGGTAAAAACCTCAGCTGCAGACGGGATGACAAGGGATAATATAATCTTCATCTATACTGTTTTTAGAGGATGTATGTTTTTAATAGATGAAACTATACCAAATACTCATAAATCTCCAAACCACAGGGGATAAAAAGCTTTCAAGATATAAAAACATACATCTAGGAATTCAGATCTTAAGGTTTTGATCTCTGCTCAGTCTCTTTGATGAAAGATTTTCATTCCATATAGATCTGTGATTGATATAATATGGTTATATCCTAACAAAAGCAGTTGGTGACACAAAATCTTAGTTGAGTGATTCTGGACAGGTTACTTGATTACTTCCTGATTTAGTTTCCTCAACTATAAATTGGATATAATAATAACCCTGGAAAATAATTCCAGAGTTGTTATGGGTATTAAATTATATCCTATATATAAAGCATTTTACACAATGTCTAGTACATAGCAGGTGCTTAATAAATGCTTGTTTCCTTTTTTCCTATTAAAATGTTGTTGCAAAGTTTTTTGTGGATTAGTGTTATATCTGAGAAATTGGGAATAATAGTTTGGTTTGTGATGATAGTCTGACTTCAGATGGATAAACTTAATGCTTTTTGTAATGGGATAAAAGCATAGGTTTATTTGACCATCTGTAAATTCACCGGAAGTACTTTCAGGACATGTCTAGCATGAAGATACGGATGACACAAACCTTTTGCTGTTCATATATGGATTTAATTTCTTTTTTCTAGAGTGTCTATTTGGAAAACTTTTCATTCTATGAAGTTTGAAAATAATGGTATGGTGCCACCTAGTAAAATGTTTTTCTTCAATTTTTAATGGATTAACATCATATCTGGGCAGTTTTATTATTGTTCAATCATTCCAGACTCTTTGTGACCCCCATTTGTGGTTTTCCTGGCAATCATTCTGAAATGGTTTGCTCTTTCCTTCTCCTGTTCATTTTAAAGATGAGGAAACTTGCAAATAGTATTAAGTGACTTGCCCAGGGTCACATAGCTATTAAGTGTCAGGCCAGATATGTTCCTAGTTCCAGGCCCAGTTCTCTATCCATTATACTGTTTAGTTGACCCTATAGACAATAGTTCTGTTTTTACTGATGCTTTGGGTCTAGTATAATTTATTTGCTGATTTAGGAAGCCTGTTTGGGGGTTTATATATATATGTACTATGAATATTTGTCATCTGTTAGTTTATAGAGGACAGTGAACTTTGGATAAAATCTAGTCACACCTTCTAAGGCATCCAGTATATGCAAAATTTTCACAATATTTAGTAACATGTTATACAATTTTCATCAATTCATTACATAATCTTTACCAATAATTACCAATAATTAATCTTTACTTTACCAAATAATCAAATCAAATTCCTTTCTGTAATTTCTTGTGATAATAATCTATTTTCCATGAAGATATTAAGTACTAGTGTTTTGACTATGCTTGGGTCTATTTCATATATTTATCTCATATATAGTTAAGCCTTGAATATGTAACTGAGTCAAAGGCTTTGTGATAATCAACAAAGGTGGTGTAACTATTATGGTACTTTGGGGTGACTTATTTGAAAATTACCAAATTGAAAATCCATTGCTTTTTATGCCTCCTAGGAATTTCTGACACACATTTTTTTTTTGTTCTTTAGCCAATATTTTCCCCCAAATGTTTGTAGATTTTTTTTAGGGACAAAATCTGTGAATGTTTTGCATAAAATACACAAACAGATAATTGGCCAACATTTGGAGGAATTACTTATGTTTTAACCTTTTGATAATAAATATATGATGCCTTCTGTTACAAAAGATGGGAAGGAGATTTGCATCAGAGAAGGAACTGGAGAGTATATGATAATCATTCATCCAACACTGTAAAGTGCCTAAGCCAATAATTATATATTTTTTCTGTGCTTCTGCTTTCCAGTTTTGCAGAGAAGCTAAAATTTCAGTTATTAACATCATGCAAACTTCGAATTTTGTAGTTGTTGAAACTAGTGTTTTGGTTGTGTTGAACTTCTTTCAACCATATAGATAAGCAGAAATTTTCCAAATTCTCCCTCATGAAAAATTTATTTGTCTCCTACTATATAATTTTTTTATTGCTGTTGACTTGTTCATTTTGCTTTTCGTGCTGTTTTGCTCATGGTGCTACATTAAATTTTTTTACTTTTGCTTTCAATCATTGATTAAGGGAATCAAGAATTTCTGATAAATTTTTGTGGATGCCATCTGATAAATCTCTTTTGTTGCTTTTAATTAAATGTTATAGTATTCAAGTCTTTATTGCATGTACTAACTTGATATAAATATAAACTTCTGATTTTTTACAGGTTTTTAAAAAGTTTTCTAAATATACTTTTTTTACTTAAAGTAGCATTTTATTTTTCCAATTACATGTAAAGACAATTTTAATAGTTATTTCCCTCAATTACATGTCAAGATAATTTCTAACTTTTATTTTTATAAGAGTGAGAGTTCCAAATTTTTCTCTCTCCTCCCTTTCCCTGAAAATTTGATATAGGTTATACATGTGCTGTCATGTAAAATATAGTTCCATATTAGTCACAGTTGTGAAAGAAGAAACTGATCCAAAGGAAAAAAAACCACTAAAAAAGAATAAAGTAAAAAAAAAGTATGTTTCAATCTGCATTCATAATTCATTAGTTGTTTATCTGGATGTGGATAGCATTTTCCTTTCTGAGTCCTTTGTACTTGTCTTGGATCATTGTATTGCTGAGAAGATTTGGATTGTTCATAGTTGATTAGCACACAATGTTGTTGATACTATGTACAATGTTTTGCTGGTTTTGTTCATTTGGTTTTACATTAGTTTGTATAGGTTTTTCCAGGTTTTTCTGAAAGCTGCCTGCTCATCATTTCTTATTGCTGAATAGTATTTCATTACATTCATGTATCGTAGTTTGTTCGACCATTCCCCAATTCATTGTCATACCCTTAATTTCCAATTTCTGTATCCAACAAAGATCATAAAAAAGGAAATAGGATCTACATGTGCAAAAATATTTATAACAGTCCCTTTTGTGTTTGGCAAAATATTGGAAATTAAGGGGAAATTAAGGCAGCTTATTTTAATACATGGTTTGAGATATTGATCTCTATTTGGTTTATAACTACTGTTTTCCTGTTTTTCCAGAAGTTTTTGTCAAATAGTGAGTTCTTTTCCCAAAGGCTAGGTCTTTTGATTTATCAAACATTAGGTTATTGACTACTGTGTCTTATGTACCTAATCAATTCCACTGATCCACTACTGTATTTCTTAGGCAGTACCAGATAGTATTGATGATTACTACTTCATAATATAGGTTGAGATCTGGTATTTCTGGGCCACTTCCTTTGTTTTTTTCTTCTTCATTGATTCCCTTGGTATTCTTGATCTTTTATTCTTTCAAAAGAATCTTCCTCCTTTCTTCATCACTCCTTCCCTAAGATGGTAAGCAATTTGATATAGGTTATGTATGTTCAACAACACATTTCCATATTAGTCATATTGTGAAAGAATAAATGCTCCAAAAGAACCACAAAAAAGAATAAAAGAAAGCTGTTTTGATCTGCATTCAGACTGCATAGTTCTTTCTCTGGATGTAGATAGCATTTTCCATCATAAGTCTCTTGGAATTATTGCCTCAAATCATTGTATTACTGAGAAGAGCTAAATTATTCATAGTTGATCACTGCACAATGTTGTTCTTACTGTGTATGTTCTGGTTCTGCTCACTTCACTTTGCATTAGTTCATATGAGTCTTTCCAAGTTTAGATGTGCTATTCCATGAGAGCATTTGGTGCCTTAATAAGATATTTCTGGTGATGTTTGAGACCCAAAGCAATAAGGCTTTATTGCCCTTTATAATGAGTATTTCTTGAACAGTATTTTATTTTGTTCCATCTTCCACCCATATGTAAAAATAAGGACTTTAAGGGAAGGAGAGAGAGAACGCCTACTATTACTCAATAGGAGGTCAGTATATGGTATTGGTGGATAACATTGATCTTTCCTGAGGTCTGCTGCTGTCTCCCCACTTGGCTGTAGATTCTAGGAATCTTGGATTTAAGGATAGGCTGTAAACTTTCCTTCTTCTGTCTCTACACTTCAGTATCAGCCCTTGACTTATCTCTTCATTTTATGGTAGATCAGAAACACCCCAAAGCTTCCCCTGGAGAATAATCTCAGTTGCTTCTCTTCTTGCTTCTTCTTTTGTCAGGAACCTCTTTTAAGTCAGTCCCTGTTCTTCCTCTCTTCTCTCCCTTTCCACTTTTGCACAGTCTGATACCAGTCTTGCAGCCAAGACCTTGTTAGGAGTCCAATGACTTGGAATTTTTTCCAGAGAAGAGCAGCTTTCCTAACTTTCTGATGTGGCCCTGAATTATGCTGGAAAGCTCCCATCAAAAGTAGTTTGATCCTTTTGTGGGGTAATGGAAAGGGTGCCTTCCTACCCATACCTGAAGCCACTTGGGTCAATTCTAAACAAAAGGCCTCAACAAGACTTCTCCAGTTAGGAGGCTGCTGAGATCCGAATAGTTTTTAACTCATTTTTGTTAATCAGTTCTGCTCTGTGAATTGCTTGAGTCTGTTTATTCAATTACATTGAAATTGGCTTAATGAGTGCTAATTGGTACTAACCAATTCAGTTGCCTTTTAAATAGGAAAAGTGTCAAACAGAGAAGGAGCTGATCATATCCATGATGGCAGTGGGGGGGGGGGAGAGGCAAAAGTAGAGATGAAAAAGGGTGAAAACCAGAGGACAGGAAACACCATTTCCCCCTCACCCCCAGCCACCTTTTTTTAAAAATAAACATTGCTTATTATTACACAGGATCAGATGTATGCTATGGGTCAACTCATGGCCTCCTGAACTAGTAACAAGGTCATATAATAAATACTTAACTTAAGTAGGTTGCCTTTAGGAAAGATCAGTGTTATCCAACAATACCATGTATTGTTATTATTATATTTTTGGACCTCTTATTATATAATAGAAGGTGTTCTATACCCTTAAAGACCTTCTTTTTACAAAACAAATTACTGTTCAAGAAACATTTATTATAAAGGCATAGCAATCAATGATGCAGTCCTAATGCATCAACCAAGATACAAGTTGCAACAAAGGCAAAATAAAAAGCTTGAATGATGAAGTCCCACTGTAACTCTGATTTGGAACTAGGCACACAAGGGTAATATGATCATGGCATCTCTGAAATGGAACTGGAAGGAATGTTAGAAGCCATTGAATCCAACTCCTCATCTTACAGATAAGTAAATATGAGGCACTTGTGTCTTACCCTGATTACACAGCAGTTAAGATAGAATTTGAACCTACATGCAGAAGTAGGAGTTTTGATAAGAGCCCTAAAAATAAGTTAAAAGACCAGAGGGGGGGCAGCTAGGTGGCACATTCAGGAGGACCTGAGTTCAAATTTGGCCTCAGACACTTAACACTTAGCTTAACATCTAGTTGTGTGACCCTGGGCAAGTCACTTAACCTCAATTGCCTCAGGAAAAAAAAAGATCAGGGGACTTGAAGAGTCTTATCCTATCCTGTGAATCATGGCAATTTTGTATGCTTTCTCCTCTACTGTTTGTACCCCATTATACTCCTTATAATACTGTTATATTTGGTTGGAAAAATTGAGACCTCTTTACTCTTTTGTTTAAGAAACTCTCATTAAAAACCTCTAGTGAGAGTGATTGGGATATATAAAATATTATATCTGTTTATCATATCATATATCATCACATATCATATATCTCATATATCATGTCACATCACATCACATCTTATCCCATCATATGAAATGATATGATAAAATATGAAATTTCAAAGGGATGGCCTTCAGAGAAATCTTATTGCTTTGGCTTGCCAGCATAGAGATAGGTTTTACTTTCTACCTGGTGAAATGATGAATTAGGTGACAGTGAGACAGGGTGCCTCATGTGGTTATATATAGCAATACTGTGGCCAGACCTTACTCCATCCTTAGTAGGACCAGAAGCAGCTCATTACTTATAAGCAAATAGTACTAGAAGTTAAGCTCCAAAAAATGGATTCTTGTGGTGATGTGGCAAGTTATTGTCACAACATTTTCAGCTTAGGTGGTGCAGTGATGAATGTGTCAGGTCTGGAGTCTGGAAGACCTGAATTCAAATCTGGCCCCACACACTTATTATCTGTGCAAATCACTTAACTTCTGTCTGCCCCAGTTTTATTTTCTATAAAATGGGATACCTTCCAGGAGTGCTGTGAGGATCAAACAAGTTACTATTTATAAAGTGCTTAGTAAACCATAAAGTTCTCTAAGAGTATTAATCCCCCCCAAAAGGTGGGAAACATACAGTTAGGTGAGAAAATATAGGATATAGACCACAATAAAAAGAATTAGCTTTAGAAAGATAGAAAGTAATCTATCCTTCTTATCCTGGAAGGAAGCATTAGAATTCAAGTGTCGCATATATAAGCTATATCAACTTGCTTACTGCTTTAGGGATGAGAATGGTAAGGAAAAAATTCAGAATTCAAAATTTTATTAAAAAATAATGTTAAGGTAGCAGCTTTTTTGCAGTTCCTTTTTTGTAGGAACTGGAAAATGAATGAGTGAATGCCCATCAGTTGGGGAATGGCTGAATAAGTTAGAGTATATGAATGTTATTGTTCTATAAGAAACAATCAGCAGGATGTTTTCAGAAAGACCTGGAGAGACTTACATGAACTGTTGCTAAATGAAGTAAGTAGAACTAAGAGAACACTGTACACAGCAACAGCAGCATTGTGCTATGATCCATTCTGATGAGTGTGGCTCTTTTCAACAATGAGGTGATTCAAGCCAATTCCAACAGACCTGTGATACAGAGAGCCATCAGCACCCAAAGAGAGGACTCTGGGAACTGAGTGTGGATCACAACATAGAATTTTCACCTTTTTTGTTGTTGTTTGCTTGCTTTTTTCTCTTTCTTTCTAATTTTTTTCCTTTTTGATCTAATTTTTCTTGTGTACCATGATAATTGTGGAAATATGAATAGAAGAATTGTACTGTTTAACATATATTGGATTGCTTGCTGTTTAGGGGAGGGAATGGAGAAGGGGAGGGAAAAAATTTGGAACACAAGGTTTTGCAAGGGTGAATGTTGAAAACTATCTGCATATATTTTGAAAATAGAAAGATGTTATTTAAAAATGAATGTTAAAAATTCTTTACATGTAAATAGAAAAAATAAAATACTTTTAAAGAAAGAATTTAAATATCAAAACAGTGAACTCTCTCAGGATTGTTGGGAAGATCAAATAATAATTGTAAAATGCTTAACACAATGCTTGGAACATAATCAGTGCTATATAAGCATTACCATTATTTACAGTATTATTTACTGTTTGACTGTGCCTGGGCATCTGATGGTGACAATCAAGTGGGAAACTACATCAGATTTTAAAAAATTATCTTCTGGTTCATTACTTTTGTCATGATAGCCAGCC
>JAJPUD010018087.1:0-29576 GCA_023553655.1 Myrmecobius fasciatus
ACTAAGTTCTTTGATTCCAAAGCCATCACATTTTCTGATATCCCATAAACCTCCCTATGGGGGTATCGGGGAGACGTACAAAATGCAATGTCTGGTGGGTCACAGGAGATGTGGATCTTGAGTCCAGAAGAGAGATCAGATTGTACATTTAGGAGTTTCTGTGCTAATGTGGTAGCTGATATTATGGAAAGAAATGAGATTAAGGGAAAAGTGTTTGGGGATAAAGGCTGAAGGCAGAATCCTGGGGATGGATTGAGTTTTTTGTTCATCTCCCATTCTCTGAGCTGTCTCATTCACCCCTGCAAATCATACCGTGGTCCCCACTTTATAGACTCCTGGAACAGACAATCCAGTCAATTCATCCATAGCCAGTATGTAGGAGATGTCAGCTACTGTGTCTTCAAGGACAGCTCAGTGGTTCCCTCCCCCCAGCCAAGCCTTTGCTCTCCAGAGGACTCAGCTGACCAGAAAACTGATTAGCCAGGCAGTCGGACAACAGTGATAATTACTGGCACACCCATGTGATCGTGTGGGCTTAATGCCCAATAACCAGTTTTATTTTTGTTCCTTTCAGCTGCTCTTTGTGGTGCTGGCTTCTTCTGATCATTGTATTAGTCCTGAAAGCAGTCTTGTTTAATCTAAACCCCTGATTTTATAGGTAAGAAAAATGAAGTCCAGAAAGGAGGAAAAGTGACATTTCCCTAGATTATACAATAAGCAGCAGAAGTGAGATCTGACTACAACCTGGTGTTTTTTCCATTACAGGAAAAAAAGTCTTGTGGCTCCCCATTCTCCTCCTCCGTGAAATAAGTGATTTTATTGTTCACTTGTTTCTGACTGTTCATGATTCCATTTGAGGTTTTCTTGGCAAAGATATTGAAGCTGTTTGCCATTTCCTTCTCTAGCTTATTTTACAGGTGAGGAAACTGAGGCAGGGTTATATAGCTTTTAAGTGTCTGAGACTAAATCTGAACTCATCTTCCTGATTCCAGGCTTGGCACTCTGTCCACTGAGACACTTAGCTATTCTTCTTTCCATATACCATTGGGATAATTAATGAATTTTCCCCAGAACCTCCATTTTTTTTTTGCTGACTTTCTTTTTTTTTTAGTTAAAACTTTTTATTTTCAAAACATATATATGGATAATTCCAAATTTTTTCCCTTTCTCCCCTCCTGCCCCCTCCCCTAGATGTTAAGTAATTCAATATATGTTAAACATGTGCAATTCTTCTATACGTATTTCCACAATTGCTGCACAAGAAAAATCAGATCAAAAAGGAAAAAAAAATGAGAAAGGAAACAAAATGCAAGCAAACCACAACAAAAAGAGTGAAAATGCTATGTTGTGATCCACACCCAGTTCCTATAGTCCTCTCTCTGGTTGCAGATGGCTCTCTTCATCACGAGACCATTGGGACTGGGTTTGGCTGACTTTTATTCCCTTTCTGGCTGTGCTTCTGATTTTCCTGATTCCACAAGGCCCTAAGGTGGGTACTTTTATATCTGTCTCCTGCACATTATTAACCCTTCCCCTTCAGCTTCCTTTGTCTGTGTATGTATTGTCTAGCCTCAGTAAGCCTTTTGAAGGCAGGGACTTTTTTTGTTAGTATTTGTATCCCTAATACTTAACATAGTGTCTGGCTTAATAAATGCTGGCTAATTTTTGCCTGACATACATCTCTGGGCCATACTCAGGGTTCTTCCATCCAGGGAAGGGGTTGGGCAGGTAGGCTTGTGTATATGATATGTCAGATAGAGCTCAGCTTCTTCAACTGTGGCTTGTGATCCCACATGGAGCCTCATAACTAAATATATTGGTTGCAAAATTATGATTTATTTTCAGTAAATGATTGATTTGTATGCCTATATTATATACCTATAGATCTGAGGTCACATAAAAATTTCTTGGGTGGAAAAAGGGTCGTGAGTTGGAAAAGTTTAAGAAGCTGTGACACAGAGTATCAGATTTAGACTCAAAATCCTGCCTCAGGTATTTATTAGCAATCTTATCATGGGAAATTGATTTGAGCATTCAGAGGTTCAATTTTCTCATCTGTAAAATGAGAATAATAATATTTTACTGCATCCCTCATGGGGCTGCTGTAACGAAAGAACTTTGCAAACATTAAAAGTGAGCTCATATTATTTTTGAGAGGCAGTGAAGGATAATAAAAAGAATGCTGGTCTTAGAATCAGGAAAATAATCATGATAGTAATGGAATATAGAACATTTATGTAATGCTTTAGGGTTTGCAAAGTATTTTACAAATATTTTCTCATTTGATTTTTACAAATTGGGAAACTGAGATTAAACAGCTAGCATCAGAAATGAGATTTGAATCCAGATTCTTTATCTCCAGAGCCAGTTTTCTTCCTTTCAAACCATCTTTTTTCTCAAAATAAAATATGGGGGCAGCCAGTGGATAGAGCACCAGCCCTGAAGTCAGAAGGACCTGAGTTTAAATATGATCTCAGACACTTCCTAGCTGTATGACCCTGGGCAAGTCATTTAACCCCAATTGCCTCAGCCCCCCAAAAAATAAATAAATAAATAAAAATAAAGTATGGAAAGTTCTCTTGGCAGATTCATGGCTACATCCTCATCATCATTCTGATGACACTCCAGATGCTCAAAGCTTTCTCCTGGGAAAAAGTCAAGAGGCTCATACTGATGAAGGGGACCAGCTTCAGATGACCAGACTTTAGGACCCAGTTTCTGGGACCTGGGTTCAAGAACTAGCCTTAGGGATGAACATTTGGACCAATTCTTAGGGACTGTGATTCAAGACAGCCTTAGGGATCAAGAAGAATTTATAAAGCACTTACTATGTGCCAGACACTAGAGATGCAAATATAAGCAAAAAGGAAGATAGTCCCTGGTCTCAAGGAGCTGACATTCTAACGGAGAGACAACACAAAAAAAGGAAGTAGAAAAGGGAGTGTGTGTGTGTGTGTGTGAGAGTGTGTGTGTGAGTGTGTGTGCAGGGGTTGGAGATGAAGATGTTCGGGAGTCCAGAAAATCAGAAACAACCAGAAGGGGAACGAAGGTGGCCCAAACCTGAGCTCCTTTCTAAAGTGGAAGCTCTAGACAGAATTCACCATTGATTTCAGTGCTATAATGAAAGGAACTTTATGTTGTGGTTGGAAGCTCTAGGCTCAAATTCTACTTCTGACATTGTGTAACCTCAGGGAAGTCCCTTTACCTCCTTTCTGGGCCTTATTTTACTTTCCTATAGAATCAGGGGTTTGGATTAGGTGACCACTGGGGCCCTTTCTAGCTTGTAGCCTTTTAATTTTTTCAGTATCTTTATTTATTGAAACTTTAATTAATTGCAGATAATTGCTTTTATCATCAAAATTTATGCAAACATAGTTTTTAGCATTTTCCCTTGCAAAATCTTGTGTTCCAATTTTTTTCTCCCTCCCTTTTCCTCACCCCCCTCCCCTAGATGACATATTAAACATGGTAAAAATGTTAAATCTAATATATGCATAAATATTTATACAATTATCTTGTATAAGAAAAATCAAACCAAAAAGGAAAAAAAATGAGAAAGAAAAGAAAAAGCAAGCAAACAACAACAAAAAAAGTGAAAAAACTGTTGTGATCCACACTCAGTCCCCATAGTCCTCTCTCTGGGTGCAGATGGCTCTCTCCATCACAAATCTACTGGTATTTTGCTTTTTATTTTAAAAAAATCTATTTATTTGTATATATTCTGTACTTACTAAACACTGAATAAAATGGACATTTCCATATACGTGTGGATATAGTAGAATATCCATACAGCAGAATAGAAAAATAATATAAACAAAATTGTGGCTCTCTCTTTTGTATGGATCACTTTTCTTTCTGAGAGGCAAATTAGGTTAAATGACGTGTCCAGGGTCAAATAGCTAGTAAGTGTCTAAGGTTGGATCTGAACTCATGGCCAGTGCTCATACCACCAAGCTTCCCCTCACTTTTCCTTTTTAAATGTAAAATAAACTTAACATGTAACTCTGAACACTGTCCGACTTGTCTGTGATTCTTTCTGGCCTTTCTTCTGTGTATTTTTAAAAGGAGACTTCACTGATATTTTTCTCTCTCCTTTTTGGGGGCTATATTATTTCCATACCCTCTCTTTCCATTCCCCTTAGAGAAAAAGAAAAGAAAAAGAAAGCAAGTACGCAGAATTAACCAAGACCAAGGGGGCTCCCTATGTTGGATGTGTCTGAAAGCTGTCTGTCTCACCATGCATCTGAGCTCCATCCCCTGCCCCTCACTAGGGGGGTAACATGCTTCCTCACTGGTGCTCTGGAGGAGGAGCTGGTCATTGCATTGATTAGACTTCTTAATTATTGCCTAAAATATCCTGTTCTACTTCAATAGTTTATATAGATCTTCTCGTGTGTCTCTGAAATGGTTCATTTCTTTAGGGCACAGGACAATTTGCTATTAGGAGTATTTTTGCACATCTGGGCCCTTTTCCTCTTTCTTTGATCTCTGAGTTGTATGGATTTCAGAGCTGGGTTAAAGGGTATGTACAGTTTAATGACGAAGGAGACACAGTTCCCAATCGCTTTCCAGAATGTATACCAAAAAAAGAAGAAGAAAGCATTACTTGGGGCAGAATGTATAGCAAAGGTGTTTTCCCAAAGCTGGGGACCCCAGCCTGAGTCCTGGGGCCTCTCCAAACCTCTTGGGGAGCTTGATTGGATTCTGGAGAAGGAGGAAAGGGTCTGTCCTCAGTGTCTTGGATGACTATGGTTTGCCACCTCCAGAATGGGCAGGAAAAGCAGCTGGCTCATGGCAAATGCCCTTTCTGGTCCTGTTCCTGTGGGAACGCCAGTCTGATAATCAGACCAGGCTGCCCACAAAGGAACCACACTGGCCATTTCCTCTTTTCTATTCTAGCGACCAGAGGGTGTCGCAATATTCTGAAACTATTTCTGGGTTTTGGGTTCCTCAAGAAAGTGCAGGAAGCAGACTTCTCTAGGTGGGCAGGTGGCCCAGCTTGGCTCTCCCTCACCCGCCAGTTTTGGCTGGCAGGGGCAGATGTTAGTGCCCAGGCCTCCTGGGACCAACGAGTTTTCAGGAAGTGAATTCAGAGGGAGCCACCATGCAGTTAGCTTTCAGGATCAATGGAAGGCCCAGCACCATCAATTGGGCACTGTCCTGGGCCCTGAAGGGAGAGACCTAGACCCCAAAACAGAAGAACAAGGAGGCGAGGGCCTCTTGTCTGTATCACAGCTTTATGGACCCCCTGGATGGTAAAGGGCGTTGGGCTATGAAGAAGGGCACGTTTAACCTGGAGAAGAAAAGACTGTGCGTAGGTGAGGGTGAAAGGAAGTTTAGTATGGACATGGCCCAGTAAAACTGGAGCTAGGAGGTGAGGACGGATATCAGAACTTAAACCCCCTTATTTAATCAGTAGCCTTTCTTTCTTCTTTCTTCCTTCCTCCCTTCTTCTTTCTTCCTTCCTTCTTCCTCCTTTCCTTCCTTCCTTTCTTCCTCCTTTCCTTCCTTCCTTTCTTCCTTCTTTTTACCTTCCTCCTTACTCTCCCTTCTTCCTTCCTCCCTCCCTCCCTCCTTTCTTCCTTTTCCCCTCCCTCCTTCCTTCCCTCTGAGGTTCCTTCCTTCCTCCCTCCCTTCTTTCCTTCCTTCCTCCCTCTCTCCCTTCCTCCCTCCTTCCTTTCCTTTCCTCCCTCCCTCCCTTTCTCCCTCCTTCCTTTCCTCCTCCCTTCCTCCTTCCTTCCTCCCTTCCTCTCTCCCTCCCTTTCTTTCTTTGTAATAAAGGCCATTCTTTGCCTCATTTCTTGGGTTTTGCCTTACTCAGACTAAGACCTGTTGAAGACCTTAGCTTAAAAAGGCCAAGGTTTTTTTATTGCATCCGGGGCCATCTCTGGTCATCCTGGTCTCTCTCTGGCCACTGGACCCAGATGGCTCAGGAGGGGAAAGTGAGACAGGGGACCTTGCCCAGCCTCCCTCACTTCAATCCCCCTCACTTGTAAGTCATGGTGTCCCCTCGCTGATGTCCTGGTCCTCTTGGAGAACCAGCAACACCTGGAGCTCTCTTTTTGCTCGCCCCCACCCCCCTCCACTGCCACTTCTTCCCTGCCTCCTTCTCCATCCAGGTGAAACATCCCCAGCTTGTTCAGTCTCTCCGGCAGGTTTCTGTCCAATGGGATCTCCAGGGTGCCTAACACTGTGTGTTCCTGAGCTTCCTATCTGGTGGAGATTTCAGGAGAAGCCTTGCTTCTTCCCCAAAGGCCTTGTGGCTCCCAGGGACACCGTGGCTTCCAACAATCTCAGGATTAGGAGGAGAATCAAATGGTAGCTCTTCCAAAATGTACAGGGCCCCTGATGAAAGTGATGAGGAAGCCACGAGGAACTCGGCCATCTGTTCTGGTGGCCCATTCTGCTTTCATTCATGCACCTAAATGCACTTCCTTTTCTTTTCTTTCCTCCTTCCTCCCTCCCTCCCTCCCTCCTTTTTTCCTCCCTCCCTCCCTCCTTTTTTCCTCCCTCCCTCCCTCCTTTCCTGCCTTCCTTCTTGGCATATTGAATATTTTCATCCCTTTTTTCTCCCACTACCCACTGGGACACACAGATGGTGTGATCTCAGAGAATTCCCTCAGTTGGACCACCTGTCAGCCTCTGTTGGGAGCAGTTAGGTGACTTATCCGGGGACTCAGAGTCCAGCTGCATGATGGGAGCGGGTGGGACTTGAGCTGGGCTCTGAGACCCCCGAGGCTCCAGTGTGATGCTAACCTGCACCCATAACGGAGTTCTTCCTCATCCCTCAGCTGCAGAGATCTTCCCTCTCTCATGCTGACCCGGGACTTCATTCACATGGGTTCCCCTAGGTGTGGAAACTCCCCCTCCCAATCCAGATGGGAACCTTCTCTGCACCTGATGGTCTTAGAGGCCAGGCCTTTTGTGTCAGAAGCAGGCCCTGGGCTCCCACACCAATGCCGTTCAGTGCCCTGGATGAGCTTTCACATAGTCTACCTAAACATGGTATTTTTGTTTAGGTCTGGATTGGACCAGATGGCCTCTGAAATTCAAGTGTGGGACCTGGGCCCCTTGGCAGGATGTGTTCTTGTCGGCTTGCGACTGGAGACGAGTGCTTGCCAGGACCCTCTTGCCCTAGGGGGAATGACTCTTGCCCTCTCACCTGGCTGCTCTTGTAACAGTCTCTTTCCTTCCCACTTTTCTCCTCTCCCCCAAGAGGCCTGGAATTGGGACGGCTGGAGAAGGTGTGGGGGTCTGGAAGACCTCCCCAATTCCTCAGGGGCAGAGTCTCTCCTCCAGTGCTCTAGCTCCCTCAATGAGCCCTTGAATGAGTCTCAAAGAATGGTATCTTAGTGGAAGGAGGCGTCAGAGAGAACCAGGGCTGGCCCAACCGTGGTACTCTAAAACAGGGCCCCTTTCTCCCTGGAGACATCCACAGTCCGTGCACCCCTAGGTAGACAAGCATATGTACCCTAAAATTAGCTTCCCCCCAAAGGAGCCAACCCTCCTGGCCCCCAGTCCCCAAACACAATTCTGCTCCCACTTTCAGGTTTTGGTTCACAAGAGCAGGTGACTTCCTCCTCTCAAACTAAAGGTTTCTTTCTGTTCTGTTCTGCTTTATTTTTATTTTTTAAATTAATGTGGGGCCACCACATTTGGTCAAAGCCCAGAAGGTAGCAGCGAAGGCATAACTTGGAGCATGAGTTTGATCTCTTCCTAGCTCCCTCATTTTTCTCTGCTTGTAAATGAGAATTAGGAGGGACAGGGGTGGGACTGGACTAGATGCTGTTTTCAAAGTTCTTTCCAGTCCTAAATCTGTCTTTTCTCTTTGTGTTGATCCTGTTCCTGATGGGTAACTCCTGCCTGGTTTTCTGGAAAATCTACAAATCAAGGGAAGTCCTGAGGGTCTCCGCCTAGCTTCAGGTCCCACTATTGTGAAGGACACCACCTTGCCCAGTGGGCACATCATCCCTCAGGGTCGGGCACAGGAGGTGCCTGGATGCTGGGGATCTTGTTTTTTGCATCCCAAACCCCTGAGGGAGCCTATGTATAAAGCACATGGAATCGCAACGGAAAAATCATATGGGCAACTTATTTTTCTTTAAGTTCCCGGACCCCAGGTTAAGAATCCCTATTTAGTGGGTAGGTCCATGGTGAAGGGGGCTGGGTATTGAGTTGGGAATCTGAGCTGAACTTAGCCAACTTTTGGAAGTGCTACATGAACATTAGTGAGAAGCAATGATAACCTTTCTTTCCCAAGGGCCTGCTGAACCCTCCCTGGGACCTGCTCCACCCCTCCCTGGGGCCTGCTGAACCCTTCCTGGGGCCTGCTCCACCCCTCCCTGGGGCCTGCTGAACCCTCCCAAGGGCCTTCTGAACCCCTTCCTGGGGCCTGCTAAACCCTCCCAAGGGCCTTCTGAACCCCTCCCAAGGGCCTGCTAAACCCTTCCTGGGGCCTGCTGAACCCCTTCCTGGGGCCTGCTGAACCTTCCCTCTCACTCACTGAGGTTTTCTTGCTGGCCAGGGTAACATATGTTGGGGTTCTGTGAAGGACGCTGCTTGGGGGAAACCTGCTGGATTCTGTGAGCTTTCTCCTTTGCTAAGGGGGTGCCAGGCTGGGGCCCCCCAGAAACCAAAGGCCTCCCCCCACCCTCATTCCCCAACCTCCCCACCCCGAAAAGCTCGGGCTGAGCACATCTGTCGATAAGCCATTAGCCTCAGGGTGAACCAGGCCTAAGCTAAGACACAGAAACACTCAACCATCTTTTCATCCAAAATCAATGTTGTATTTATCTTCATTGATCTACAAGGAAACGAAAAGTTTAAAATTACAGGGGATTGTGAGGGAAGGATGGGGATGGAGAATACAGCGTTGAGGAAAGAAAACAGCAGTGAATGGTAGAATTAATGAGGGCAAAGCCCCCGGGAGAGAGATATGTCTATATAAAACATGGGCATCGGAAAATAAACACATAAGGTGTACAGCAAGGAAAACATGGTGACATATATATATGTGTGTGTATATTTATATATATATGCACGAAAAGTAAAACTGGAAACCAAAACCAAGTCATACCACAGAGGCCACGGCCAAAGGACCACACAGAAACAAACATTGGCTGATGGTCTTCATGTACTAGAGAGAATATATCAGAATTTCTTCTGTCTTTAATTAAAAAAAAATCAACCAGTAGACTTTTCTTCTTTTTTTTTTTTTAGTACTCCTAATACTCTACTTGTCTCGTTTACTGATTCCAGTAAGAACACTGCACAATTAGCATAAAGGTCCATGGGAAATTTTCTGCTAGCCCCGGAGACTGCCAGTCCCTCCTGCCGCCCTGTACCTTCAGCAAGGACCCCAAACCCTAAGCGGGGTGTCCCTCTGCTCCCCCTTCTGGACCCATAACAGCCCATCTCTCGTGTTTAGGAGAAGCAAAATCTCCCTTTCCAGGACGTGCCCTTTTCTGGTCTCTTGTACGGCGTCTCGATCCTGGAAACTCCCCTTCCCGGCCCCCATCACCCAATGCAACCTGTCTTGGGGCCCTTGCATAGCTGAAGTATAGAGATGCCGCCTTTCTTTATCTTTAGAAACTGTTCCCGCCTGACAGCAGAGGAGTTTTGTAACCATGTGGTGAACCAGAGTGGTTCTAGAAACCGCCTTTCTTTATAAAGTCTACTTACGTTAAGAATTTAATGTTTTACATTTATATTAACAGGATATTTACAATTGTTTCCTTGGTGTTTTTCTTTTTTTAAACAAGAAGTCAAAAAAATCCCTCTTAAATTTCTGCATAATATAATAAGGCAAAAAACAAACAGTTTTGTACATTATTATTATTAATAATTATTTTAATATATATCTGTAACTTCGGTTCCAAAGTACCAAGGGGAGGGAAGGACCGGGTGGTCTTGTCTGGGAGCCTCACAGTGCGCTGTATGAAATAACAGTTTTCTCCATAAATAAGACTTTAAGAAACCCTGGGAATAATCTCAGTAATAAGCTGAGGACTTTAAACGGCAAATCGAACTAAGAACAAAAAAAAGCCAGTCTTTTTTTTTCCTTTTCTTTTTTTTTTTTTAAAGCGAGTCAAGAGCACAAAATTAAAAAAAAATACAAATGCATCAAAAACGCTTCTCACATTTGGGAAAAAAAATGTACAAACGATTTTTTTTTGTTTGTTTGTTTTTGAATAAGCCATTTCTGTGCATGAACCCCAAATCACCAGAATCTGCTATATATTAAATTCCCCTGCTACACAACCTTTGTGTTGAAAAGTTTGTATAACCCCCAGGATTTATGGAACTGTGCTTAAAGTTCTACAAATTTACATTAAAAAAAAAAAAAAAAAAAAAAGTTTACAGCAGTGCATTTTGTAAAAGATTCTGTTTCTGTACAGGAGCTTTAAAATTCTCCGTGGGGGAGGGGGACTACCGCGCCTCGACTTCTTTGGGGTTCCGGGAGGGGGAGTAGTCCCTGGCCTCAGAGTTTGTGAGGGGCGTAGTCCTGCGAGGGGAGGGGGGCCGGGCGCCGCTGGCGGGCACCAGGGGGGGCGGGGCGCTCAGCGCCGCGGTGGGGGGGGTCCTGTTGAGGATCCCGTTGTGCAGGGCAGTGGCGGAGGGGCTCAGTCTGGGGTAGTGCATCCCGCCCAGGTGGGGCATGAAGGAGGGCACGTGCGCCAGGTGCCCGTCCATGGGCGGCGGGTGCAGGTGGTGCGCCCGGGCCCGCTCCAGCTCCTCGCGCAGCTGCAGGCGCTCCCGCTCTTGCTGCTCCCGCCGCGCCTCCAGCAGGCTCTCGGGCGCGTAGTCGTGGGGCTCCCGGTCGCGGTAGGGGCGCTCGTGGTCGTAGAAGCCGGAGCCCGCGGGCAGGCGGTGCAGGGGGTCCGAGCGCAGCTGCAGGTCCATGCGGCGGTGCAGGTCCAGGCTGCGGTAGGCGTCCCGCAGGGGGTCGCGGAGCGGGTCCCAGGAGAAGCCTGGGTGGGGGAGCCTCTCCCGGCCCGTCAGGGGGCTCACGCCCATGAGCGGCGTCATCACACGCGAGCGGTCCAGCACGTTCACGCCGCCCATGGGGTGCACGCCGCCCATGGCCAGGGGCACCGAGGCGGCCATCGAGTGGGCCAGGGGCAGCCCGTGCAGGGAGGGCGGCGCGGCGGGCTCCCGCGAGGGCTCCGCCCCCACCACCAGCACGTCTCCGTCCTCCTTGCGCTCCTCCTTGACCTTGACGTCGTTCTTGAGCTTGGAAAGGTCGCCCAGCGGCTCCGGGTTCCGCTCCAGCTCCTTGGCGGTGACGAGGCCGCTCAGCTTGAGGCTCTCGCTGAGGCTGGGCTTGCTGTAGGGGGACACGGACTGGATGAGGGGCTTCCCGCCGTCCTCGGGGGGCTGCTTCTCCAGGCCCTCCTTGAGCGGCGAGCGGCTCTCCTTGACCTTGTGCTCGGGCACCGGGGCGTCCCGGAGCCGGTCGGGCGGCTCCCTCTCGCCCAGGCCGGCCGCCCGGGCCGGCTCCATGGAGGTCTGGCTGTTGCTGCGGATGAGGTTGCTGATCTGATGGGTGACCGGAGCCGAGGCCGGGGAGGAGCGGCTAGAATGGCGGCTTTTGTCCATGACGTCCCTGGGGAAACAAACATGTCGCTAGGGCCGGACCCACCGGCGCGGGCCAGGCCCAGCGTCTCCCCGCGAAGGCAGCTCTTAAGTCCCTGAGAAGGCCCCATCCCCCTCTCCCATGTCTCCAAGTGACAGGCTTTGGTGCTGGCGCCCACGACACCCTCCACAAGCGGTCCCCGAGGCCTGAGGAGCGGGGGAGGACAGAGAAAGGCCTCCATTCCTGAGGCAGCCCCAGCCACTCTCCCATAGCTCCGCCTTCCCTCCCCAGCTCCTCCTTTCGCCCTCCAGGGCCAGAAGGAGCCAGATCCCTCTTCCCCACAGCCAGCCTTCAGACGCCCCCTCCCCCGAGTCTTCTCCAGTCCTAGTCCTTTCACCGCAGGTGGAATCCTAAAGTTAAAAATCATTAGACCGGGTGGTCCCTCCAGGGTCTGACTTTAGCTAGGCTGGTGCAATGGAGAGAGCACCAGGTCTGGAGTCGGGGAACCCCAAGTTCAAATCTAGTCTCCGGCACTTCCTAGCTATGTAATCCCGAGATAGCTCACAAAAGCAGCCTGCCTCAGTTTCCCCAAATGTAAAATGGGGACCACAACACCACCGTCTACCATCCAGGACTCTTGTGTTATCAAATGAGACCAGCAGAGTGCCCGGCATGCAGTAGGCGCTTAATACATGCTTAGTTTCTTTCCTCACCCTCCATCACATTACAGAGGAGAAAGAGTGAGGGATAATGGGTAGCTGCTCTCAGGACCTGTGTCCCTCAGCCGAGGGCTCCGCACCTTGCCCTGCACACGCCTTCCCGTTTAGTCTCATGTCGGTTTGTCCCCTCTCCTGATGTGGGTCACAACAACTTGTCCAACAGAACCTGTCCTGGCCAGGAAAGGAGAGGCCACAGAGTCCCCAGACTGGGACACAAGGCCAGGAAGAGCCCTCAGAGATCACCTAGTCTGATCATCCCGCAGATGGGGAAACGGGCCGGAGCCTCAGGCAGTGGGGGGGCAAAGGCCCAGAGGAAGGACCTGGGCCTGCGGGCCTCCCGTGCCAGCACACTCTCTTCCCCTCTCTCTCCTTACTAGCAGACAACCAAATCCAAAACCCTGCCCAGGCCCCTCTGCCTTGCTCTTGCTGCAGCACCCGACATCTCTGACTTTTTAAAGCTCTCCCATCTTGGGTCCAGACCCACGGCCTTATCCTAGGCCCCACAGCTCCTGCCATGGCAGAGCCCTCCATCCAAGGCCAGCCTGATCCCAAGGCTCCGAGGCCTCTGCCTCTGCTTCTCAGAAGGAACCTCAGGCACCATTTCAAACTTCATTCTCAGGGGCCTCATTCACTCCCAGAGGCTTGACCGTGACCTCTAGACAAAGAACTCCCAATTCTGCGGCTCCAGCTCCGACTTCTGGCCTGACCTAAGCTCGCCTCTCACCCGATGTCCCATGGTCGCCCCTTCCCCAAACTGTCCCCGTCCCAGCCTCCTCCTTTGTTGCTGGCAATGGGGGGCTCCCAGTCACCAGAGTCCCAGACCTGAGGGTCATCTTTCACATCTTCCTCCCCTGCCCCCCAGACCCACTGGAGCAGCCCCCTAAGTGCCATCTCCGGCCCACCCTCCACAACAGGCGCCAAACTGGTCTCTCCAATGCAGAGGTCTGCTCCATCCCTCACCCTTGCTCGGCACTTGCCGCCTGGACACCCTGCCTTTAAAACTTCACACCTCAGCTTTTCCTACTGGCTCCTCCTCCCCAGTCCTACTTAGTCCATATTCTGCTCCTCTTTGTGTCCATGTTGTATTCTCTGACAGATGTAAGCTCCCCTTAGGGGCAAGGACCATTTCATTTGTGCCTCTGTATGCCCATCTCTTAGCATACAATAGGAGCCTAATAAATGCTTGCTGACTGCTCTAGAAGCCTCCCTCTTGACAGTCAAGGCTTTCTCCTAACCCTCAACACGATTCTCTCCTACAGCATCTTCCAAAGCTCTCCTGCTACAGACCAGCCTCCTCACTGACTTCATGGTGGTTATTTGGCCCCCTTGGAACGCTTTTTTGGGGGCTCTCTGACCTCCCAATATTGTTCTGGAGGAACAGCTCAAGCCCTGCTTCTTCCATGAAGTGCTCCCTGCTCAGTCCAAGCAGGCTCTAGCCTTTCTCTGATCTCAAAGAACCTCCAAGTGCGGAGGGACCCTAGTGGCGACTGACCCCTCCCCGACAAAACCTTCTGCAACCTCCCCAAGTGTCCCGTCTCCTCCTGGGACGGCTCTCGGTTTTCCTTATGTCGGACTGACCATTCCGAAGCTTCGGCACCTTTCTCCTGTCCTGCTTCTGGGTCAGACTGAATCCCTCTTTCCTAGGAAGACCCTCCCACAAATTCTGCCCCAGGGTCTCCAGCCCCCTCCCTGTCCTTCGGACGCTCAGAGCGCTGGGCTCCCAGGAGGAACATCTCAGCTGCTCGCCCCTCGCATGACCGCGTGTCCCAGAGGGTAAAATGAAGGGGCTCGATTTGAATGACCTCTAAGGATTTAAATGACCTCTAAGGACTCCTGCAGCTTTAGATCTAAACCTTCTGGCTTTTCTGCCCTCTACTCTAAGATGCCCCCCCAGGAGCTGGGCACCGGCACAGCCAAAGCTGAGCCACGAGCTTTGGTCTTGAGGGATAGATCAGACAACTGGTGGCTTCCACCACTAGCCAGGAGTGGAGGCGGGCAGGGGTGCCAGGCTGGCCTCAGAAGCAGCATCTCACTCACCCCGGCCTGAGCCTGTCTGTGCTAGTCCATGGGTTAGACTTGAACCTGGATCCCTCACTGGGGGGACTAGCCACAATTTCTCTCAGCCTCGCCTTCCCCATCTATAGAATGGGACAATAATGAGCTTTAATGGAGAGTCCCCGGGGATGGGAAGTCGGGAGCCCTCGGGGAGGACGGGTCCGGGTCCAGAGCAGACACTCACCGATCTCGCTCCTCTTTGCCCTTCTCGGGGTCCCGGTCTCGGTCATGGTTGTTCAGGGATGAGCTTCGCTCCGGGTCCCCAGGCTTGGGCCACTGAGGAGGAGTTGGGAAGGAGGGTGGCGTGCGGTGGAGCCGGTTCCAGGGCTCATGGGGGTTGTTAAAGCTCTGCAGGGTTGCAGTTTCCTTGTGAGCAAAGATGCTGTTGTGAGCTGGGGGAGAGAAGGGCCACGGGTCAGTCGTGGAGCCAAGAATGGGCCCAGGAGGCCTTGCTAGGAGTGATGATGTGGGCCAAGATGGGTGTGGGGAAGGGGGCCCTGAGAGCTCCCCCCCAGAGTCCCCCATGCAGAGGAAATAGAAATGAGAGCTCCCCAAAGAAGGACCCCAAGAGTGCCCAGGCCCCTTCCCCCAGACAATGGATGCATCTGGGGTCAAATCCCACCCCTGTCCTAGGAGACTCTGTGCCAGTCCCTTCACTTTGGTTCCTCAGACCTCAGTTTTCTCATCAGCAAAATGGGTGGGTAGGCCTGGGATCTTGAGTGGGGAGTGTCAGCCCATCCCACTTGGGGAGGGGGCAGCTCAAACTGCTGGGAATTCTTGGTGGCCATCCCCTGGCTCCTTTATCCTACCCACATCACTCAGCTCTGTCCCGGCAGGGGGATGCAATTGTGTGCCCCGAGGACAGGATCTGGATTTTTCCTTTTTTTTTAAATAAGGCAACATCAGTGCTTTGCACACCTGTAAGCACTCCACTGCCTCTACTTCCTGTGCCTGGCACGTGGGTTAATGATGCTCACTGATATGCCCCGAGTTGGGACCCGACTCCCTTCCCCTTGCCCATAGTTACCCAGCGCGTGGCTGCCCAGGCCTCCAAAGGCGTTGCTCCCCAGGTTGCCGAGGCCGCTGAAGGTGCTGGACCTGCTGAAGGGGTCTGCAGATAAAGGGGGTGGGTGAGGGTGGATTCAGCACCTGCCTCACAGTCCAACTTGAACAGAAAAGGCCTGGCTGGGCCCTAGATGCTCAGTCACTTCCTCCCTCTTCTCCTCCCCTTAGCTGGGGCAAGAAGGAAAGGCACTCCTGAAGGCCTGGTCCCTGGGCCAATGTGAGGCATCCTAGACCACCACGGGGGGCCCAGAGTCCCCTTCCTTCTGCATTGTCTTCAGCACCGAGGACAGTGCCAGGCACCCAGCAGCTGCTTAATAAACACACTGGCCTGCCAGATCACTAGGTGGGCTCCCTCTGCCCAGGGACTGCTGATGCCCACAGGCCATGGGATGATCTCCGCCATGCCAGAGGGCAAGCTCCTTGAGGAGGGGACGACCGCACCTCTGACAGCAGAGCCCTGGCTGGACTACCTGCTCTTTCCTCTCCTAAAGCCCCCACTGCCCTCACCTTTCTCTGAAGTTCTCCTCCCCGGGTCACCCCTCATGCTATGTGTACCCTGGGCTCATACACACACGACTCACCCGTCAGGTGGCCAGTGGGCAGGAAGCTGTTGTGATGGGGCGAGGGGCCAAATGGTGTGGTGGCTGCATGGGCAGCACCTGGGGAGGGAAGAGGAAGAAGAGGGTTCTGATCAGAGGCTGTCACCCCAGGAGATGTCCCAGGACCTCTGACAGCTGCCATCAGAAACGGGAAGGACCCTCACAGATCTTCTGGTCCACTGTGGTCAGAGGAGGAGGGGGTCAAAGGGTCTGGCCCTGGGACAAACTGCCAGTTGCTAGTATTCTCCTATCTTCAGTGTTCTGTGGACTCCTGCATCAACTGAGGAGCAAATGAGACATCTGCAAAACGTAGGTGCTACATGGAAGGAGGACCATGCTGGGAAAGCAAACACTCAGAAAATTTTGTTAAAAATAAATTAATGTTCCAGACAATCCCAATAGACTTTGGAACGAAAATGCCATCTGCATCCAGAAAAAGAACTAAGGAGACTGAATGTGAATCCACAGATGTTCACTTTTTCTTTTTGTCTTTTTTAAAATCTCTCCCATGGTTTTTCCCTTTTGTTTTGGTTTTTCTCTCCCAACATAATTCATAAAACAATGTAAATTAAAAATAAATAAATTTAAAAAATAATTAATGAATGCTTCTCCGGTCCCACCCGTCTTTTAACTTAATCCAAGGTGGCTTTCCTGGTGGCTACATCATACCATGGACTCATACTGTGCTGGCACTAAACTAACACCCCCATTTCTTTTTCAGATGAACCACCATCTAGACATGATGACCTAAATGAAAGACTACATATGTGTTCCTACTAAATTTTAGAAGAAAGATTTTATTTTTATCCTTACTACATTTTGGGGCAGTGAGGTGGTACAGGCCCACAGTCAGGAAGGTCTGAGTTCAAGTCTAGCCCAAGACATGTAGCAATATTCCCTTGGGCAAGCCGTTTAACCCCATTTGCCTCAGTTCCTCATCTGTGTAAAGGGGGGTAATAACAGTGCCTCATTCCCAGGACTGCTATGACGATCAAACAACCCTGTGATTACTGCCACAGGATCCTGTGACTACTGCTTCCCTTTTCTGGAAGCTCACTAATCATCCTTTTAATAGTATCTGGAATGGAGGGGAAGCATTGGTCCATGGCTGGGACCTTCCATTTTCTTCCCCATTTTGAAAACCAGGACACCTGCCTTTTTCTAGAGCTCAAGCAGGACATTCTCCATTGTCTTTCGAAGACGACTTAACAGTGACTCGGCCATCAAGGTCACTTTTCTTCCAATACTGGGTGGAATGGCACATCACATGAGCTCTCTACTTATCTACATTATCATTTTTTTTTGATGGGGCGAGTTCCCCATCGTTTTTAGCCCCAAACTCTAATTCTTGGCAGAGCAGACGGGCATAATAATAATATCAGCCATTCTGCCTAGCCATTTTTGTTCTGGCAGGGCATTTCTTCCTTCTCTACCTTGAGCAATGGGGTTGACCCTTCTTAGGATCAGGGACTCCTTCCTCCAACATACACATACATAGGACCCCACAACTAAAGCTGGAAGGAAACTTAGACTTTTCCCTATTTATGAAAACTTCCCATGCTCCCAGAGATCTGACCCATCTGTAAAAGGAGAGGGCTGGATTAGAATCCTCTCTCAGGCCCTTTCTAACTCAGAAACTTTTGATCCCACAACTTGCCCATAGTCATGTATTAATAATAATCCTCTGGAGAATATTCACCTAAAAGCTAGGTGTTCATCAGAGCTGGTCTGCTTTCTCTTTTTAAAAATCATGAAGTCTAAGCTGGGGCAGCCACATGGCTCTCGGCGTGTTCACCCCAACTAATCAGTGTCTTCTCTATGATGAGAATCAGGCCCAGAGCAGAATACTGGTCCCTCACCTTATGAGGTGTAAAATTAGCATGGAAGGGAGGGGAGAGAGAGGGAAAAAGAGAGGGGGGAAAGGGGAAGAAAGGGAGGAGGAAGAGAAAGAGATAAAGGCAGAGAGGAAGGGAGAGGAAAAGAAACAGAAAGGAACAAAGATGGACAGACGGAGAAAAGAGGAGGAGAAAGATACAGAAAGAGATTGACAAAGGTAAGAAAGAGAAGAAAGGAGAGACCCCCCCTTTCTTTGGGCAGCTGGGAAATATTGGAGGCACCGTGCTGTGGACACTTAGAGCCACCTCCCCCAACCCTTCAAGCTCGTGACCAGGATTTCTGTCCTCCTTCATCCTCAGAAAGAGTCCCTGCTGCTCTCCTCCCCTCCTGTCACTGAAGGGAGGTCTCTGTGAAGGTTTTTCCTCTTAGCACAAAACAATAGAATCCCAAAGCTAGAAGCGACCTTTGAGAACCTCTCATTAGTAATGGCAGGGAAACAGGCAGGGGGTAAATTTGCCAAACATGTGAGAAAGTGAAAAGAACCTGGAGAGCCTCCCGAGCCATTCTTCCCGCTGTTCCCTGGCGTGCCCAGAGAGCTCTCTCAACACCCTGAACCTGCCCCTCCTCATTTATGGGTTCACCCCCTCCCTCCTTTTATAGATGAGGAGCCTGAGACTTAGGGAACCCAGGCAAGAAACGGCCAAGCTCAGGTCTTCTGACTCCAAACAAGAGCTCTTTCAGTTGTCCGGGTCTTTCTCCTGTGTGTCTGTCTGCCCTCCTCTCCCCCCACCTCTTTCTCCTGGCTTCCTCCCTCTCCCACTCCCTCTCCCTCCCTCTATTTCTCTGTCTCAGACACACACCCCCACACCAAATGGCCCCAGATACAGCCACGGCTGCAGTTGATTCTCCTGCTTTCTCGTTCCAGATTTGCTCTCTGGCTGCTCCTGACAACATTGCACCCAGATTTCCTGCTCCTGGGGCCTGTCCTGGCACACACACAGAAACCCCAGATTATCAGCACTTGCCTGGACTTGAACAACAGCTCCCAGTTCCATGGTACTTCAAGGCTTACCAAAGGTGTGTAAGCAAGGCCAGTGTTATTCCCATTTTACAGATAAGGAAACTGAGGCTGGCAGGAAGTGTTCCATCACTTGACTGCTGGGTAGCCTCAGTCTCCCCATCTGTAAAATGAGGGGGCTGCATTAGAATCCCCTCTCAGGCCCTTTCTAACTCAGAACCCAACTTGCCCGTAGTCATGTATTAATAATGGTAGCTCGCATTTATAGGGTCTTACTCTGGCCAGGAGGTGTGCTAGCCATTTTACCACTATCTCATTGATCCTCACAACCACTCTGGGAAACAGATTTTTTTTACCTTCTTACACTAGAGCAAACAGGGTTAAGTGGCTGCCTAAGGTCACATCCGCCTGAGTCCAGGCTTAGAGCTCTGCCCACCGCACCTGAATTTTTCCTCAAAGACTGGCACTGGAGCCCCAGGGACCGTCTTGTCTCAGCGATACTTGGTCATGGCTTCCCTCTATCACGCCGGGGAAGACCCCAGTGAGGGAGTCCCGAGTGTCCGCGGGCAGCAGCCCGTTCCATCGGGGGACAGTTCTAGTGGTGAAAGAACCTTTCCCATTATCCCGATGCTCCAGGACCCCTGGGACGGGCCCTGACCAAGTCCCGTCTCTGCTGGCACACTGGCCTGGCAGCCCCGATCCTCATTCCCAAGCCCTGCTCCCCTCAGGAGGGAGCTGGGACAGCTTCCAATTTCCTGCTAGCTCCTCTGGGCCGAGGCTCTGGGCTCTGGCTTCTCCCTGCAGGCTCAGCTAGGAGCTGGCTGGTTTGTCTGCGTGCTAGGTGGCCTCCTGCCCTTTGAGGCTGGCCCCCCCCGCCCAGGAAGGACATCAGCTAAAAGGTTTGGCTGCCTCAGGATTTCAGGGATGACCCCCTGCTGAGGGAAATGAAGTGATCTCAGCAGCTCCCTTGGCTGGCTCTGCAGCTGGCCCCGAGCCGTTTGACCTCTTGGCTCCTTCTGCCTCCAGCTGTGCTCTGGCTGCTGGGTCAAGGATAGACTGCTCCCTCCTGCCTCAATCAGAGTCTGGGCCCAGAGAAACCCTTGGCCAAGGGGCCAAGTCCAGCCCCCCACCCCCAGCAGCATGCTGAAGCGAAAGACATCCAGCCAGGCTAAAGGCACAGAGCCCCATCCAGGAGGCTCACAGAGCTGGCCAAACAACGAGACTCCGGCCGCTCCTGGAATGACTGGCGCTTTACGGTCGGCTGGGCGGTTCTCATACAGAATGACCTCTGGTCCCTTTCATCACTCACTAGGTCGCCAATGCCAACCTCCCTCTGTGGCACCTCAGACGTCCAAAGAACCAACAAGACCCACGTTTTCCCGAGCTTTTCACCCTGACTTTTTGACAGAGAGGGGGGCTTGACCAGAGCAAATACAATTACATCAATTTTCTTGATCCACTATACTGAGCTCTCCATCTGGGTTAAAAAGCAACAGAGGAAACTTGGACTTCCCTTGGTCTGGGCTACAATACAGCAAGGAGAACAGCAGACAGCCAGACACACAGAGCCGCTGTTGGGGTCTCTTACCTGTGGTTGAGAAAAGTGGTCTGGCCAGGTCCTGGGGATAATGGAACCCAGGAAACACCCCAGGGGCAGGAGGCCGGCTAAAGAGATCCAGTTTGCCACCGATTTCCAGCTTGTGGGGATCCAGGTGCATCTGCTGTAAAGAGAAACAGGACATCTTTGGATGGGACGCTCTTTGGGCAAAATCCCTGTACAGTCCTTGCTGTGCTCCCCTAGGACAGCAGGGTCATGGAACCGCAGGGAGATGCTCTTGGTCAGGCAGCCAATGAACCACAAAAAGGCCAAAACAGACCCTGACCTCAAGGGGCTTGCAGTCTGATGAGAGAAACAACATGTAAATATGTAGATGGCTGAGCAGGGAAGGGGCCAGCTGGTGGAGGGAGCTCAGAAAGGATGTCCTTCCAGCAGCGTCTTATTTCCCTATTATCCTCCCCTCACTGGGACACAGACAGAGACCTGAGTATTGCTTTTCTTCCCCCTTCTAAAAGGACAGTTAGTCATTCCTTCCCTGTCTACACCAGCCTCTCTGTCCTGGCCTTCTTGTACTGTTCTCTCTTTTGCCCAAGAGTCCCTGGTCTGCAGCTGGAAGGTCCTCACAGGCCAAGTGAAGTCCTCCCTGCCCCCAAACACCCCTTTTATAAAGGGGGAAATCAAGGCTCACAGATTCAGTTCCAAAGGTTGAGTCACACCTTTTCCTGGAAGGTGAAACCGATGGCAAAAAGTCCACTAAAAGAATCCTAAAACCTCAGACCCACAGGACAAAGTCATTTTACAGAACAATGAACTGAAGCCCAGGAAGGACAGCACAGCTGCGCCGGGATCTCCACCCCGGCCCCTTCCTGCTCTGCATGGGGCGCTCACGGCATCCATGTCGGCTGTCTGATCCCAGCCTGGCTCTCCCTTCCTTCCAAGCCTTTTTCTGAAGAAGCTGCTCCAAGCCTCTCCTATCAGGCCCCCACCCCCTTGCGCTCAATGGAGGATGCAAAGGGGGGAGTGGGAGAAGGGGTGTTTGATGACATTTGGGGGATGATAAAACTGTCCCCCTTTCTCTCCTCAAAGGTTGATCTTTTCATGGAGACCGCCAGCCCATCCTGCCCCTCCAGATTGTGTTTTATTAGCCACCCCTACTCTGAAAGCAGAACTGGAACATCACCCATCTCTTCCTCTCCACTGGCTCCTTCCCATAAACATGCTTTGGTGTGACCAGTCCTAAGAGCTTCCTTTCTGAAGAGGTGGGGGACTACAGCTGTGGAATACTGGGGGCACAGGTCATCAGAAAAGGCTGATATGTTGAAGCCTTTGCTGAACTGCTCCCTCCCAACCCTGAATCTGGAGTTAGAAATTCCTGAGTTCAAATCCCACTTCCGATACTTCCTGGCAGGGTGACTGGGAAAATCATGTAAGCTGTTTGCCTCAGTTTCCCATCTGTAAAATGGGGATCCTAACAGCACCTCCTTGTCAGGATTGTTGTGAGGATCATAGAGACCATATCTGTAATATGCTTAGCATAGTGCTTGGAACATGGTAGGTACTTAATGTCTCCTCCCTCCCTTTTCCTCAACATAAACAAACAAACAAATAAACGTGTAATCTGCCCACAAAACCCAAAACAACAACAAATGCTTTGTTACCAGGAACGGCTCACTGAGTCAAGAAGGAGGAAAAATTTACCAAGGAGATTGACAAAAATATGATTTTTTTGAAAAAGGCTGGTATTTTCCTGGCCTTATACTCATGTCAACATACGTCTATCTATGGGGTTTGTTTGGCTGGCTTGGGACAGCTCTTCCCAGGCTGAAACCTTGTACTAGGATCCAGGTTGTGCTCTCCAAGTCTGCACACTGTAGGTGCTCAATTAATGCTTGCTGCTTGCTCCGCTGCCCCATACCCCACACAAACATCCGCTGGGAGCAAGAGACCCTTTTTGGGGTCTGGAGGACGCCTGAGAAAGAGAGGAGGCGGAAGCTCACCTTGATCTTCTGCTGGTGATGGTAGATCTGCCAGGCAATTTGGACATGCACGGCACACCACTTTCCTGGCTTCTGCAACGGGAGAGACAAAGATGGTTGGCGAGAAGCACCTGCTCGCTGGGATTCCTGGTCTCGTCCCTTCCCCTCCCTCTCCTTCCAGAGGTTTGGCTTAGATGTCTGAGGGAAATGAGAGGAGGAAGGTCTGGGGGAAGCAGCTACCTCCACAGACAGTACTAGAAGCTCAGGCCCTGCTGTGAAAGGGATCCACCCATGCTGGTAACCTTGCCTTCCCATGACTAAAGGGTCTCCTGAGTCTAAGAACCAACCCTTCCCCACCTCCCTATATATTCTCACTCTCTTACTTACCCTGACCTGGGTCCTGTAGGGGTCAGACACCTGTGACCAACAGAGAAGGTCAAAGGATTACTATTACTGCCAGTCTCCCTTGGATGGGGGCTGCATGCACAGGGAAGGTGGGAGAGGATCAGAGAGTCTGGGGGCTTGGTGCTCTGAAGGCAACACAACCAAAGGCAGGAGGTCTTGGGGACCCCTGCTACCCTCACCACCCTCCACGACATTTCATATGACCTGAGGTGGTCTTGTCTCAGGGGCAAGGGATGGAAGAATATTGTAGACTTCAGGGAAAAGGGATTTTCTTCTCCCCTCAAGAATGGAGGAGCTTTCCCATGCTAAGAGAACCCAGAAGAGCCAGGTACCTACCCCTGGGGTCTTCTGTAGGAGGGTGTGATGGACAGCACTCGGCCGACTCGCTACATCGATGGGGTTTGACGTCTGGGATTGAGAGAGAAAGGAGAGGAGCTAAGTTAGGAGTAAGCTGGCCAAAGGGAGATCCTATCTACACTGTACATTTGGGCCAGCTGCCATCTTGCAAAGTATCTAAAATCAGACATGGTTACGAGCCCATCTTGGGTCATGAAGGAGCATGGGGGCCTGCAACCCAAAGGGGAACATCCTCTCTCTCTAGTCTTGGGCTGGAATTTGCCGCCTTCTCCAGGAAGCCTGTCCAGATTGCCCAGCTCCTGGATCTCTCTCTCCCCAAACCACTTAGTATTACTGACTTAAAAGCGCCATGCTGTCTCCCGTGCTAGAAGGGAAGCTCCTTGAGGGCAAGGACCGCATCAGTTTTGTTTTTCTATCCTTCACTGACTAAAATGTCACTGAGTACATAAATGGCAGCTACTTAATAGGTAATTGCTAATTGATTGGGTCAAAGATGGCTTTGAAAGCTACAAGCCAATCATGGATGTGGATAGAGGGGAGAAATGAAGGCAGCCCAAGCCCAAAGCCTCCCTTTAAATTGTGGTCACAAGGCTGGTCCCTCGCATCCTCCTCTTCACCAGTCCTGCCAAACACAAGCCGCCCTTTCCAACTGGCACCACCTGTGTTTTCTTAAGTTCTCTTAAGGGCTGTTAAGTGGCCCATGAACCCAGGGGGAGCAGAGGAAAAGACTAGACTGAGGGTGTCAGGAGCTCAGCTTGAGCACTTTGTGCCTGTGACCCTCAATCATCACTCAATATCTGAGTCTCAGTTTCCTTATCTGGACTCACATGCAAGCCCTCTCTTCACATATGCACAAACACACACACACACACACACACACACACCTTCTTGCAAAGTTTTTAAAATCAGACACCGTAACAAGTCCATGCTGGACCAAGGAGAGGAGCTGGTGACCCTGGGGCTCAAGCAAGGGGAGCAAGGATGGAGACCTCAGCTAGTACCAGCTGCTCTACCCTGCCTTCCTTCCCAAAGGACCAGACAATCAGGGAAAAAGCATTTACTGCGTGCCAGGGACTGTGTTAAGTGCTGGGAACCCATGAGAAGAGCCTGGGCATCTCCAAAGCCAATTGGGAAGAGAGGCCTCGCTCTGGGACATAACCAAGTCCCACATCTGGACGTCTTTCAGCAGAGGACTGATGACCACTGGTTCTGAAGGCTCTAGAGAGGCAGCCTGCTCAGGGAGGGGGAACTAAGTGGCCCTTGGAGCTCCTTTCTATCTTTCGGGGTTCTGAGATTTCCAAGCGGCAGATGAGAAGCTTCGATGTCTGTGGCCGTTCCCAGCACTGCTGGGGGCTCCAATATTTGAGGGATCTTTCTGCTTGAGATTGAGATGGGCAGATCTGCTGTTCCTGATGGAGACGCTGCCTCTGACTCCGGCACGCCAGTTTCCTTTCCAAGTTTTTTCAAGGCCCAACTTTCCCTCATCTGACTTCAACGAGACTTTCAAGGCCTGCTTCTCCTTCTGTCTCCCTGAGCCAGCACCAAAGGGAGTTGGACTCTGGCTGCCCATCAATCGCCCTGAGCTGGAGACGTGGTCCAAGTCCTATGGAACATCACAGAGGGGCTTGGCAGGACTCCAGCCTGGCTGCTTCCCCGGACGAGACCCAGAAGAGGCAAGCAGATCAGTCAATCTTTGATTCCGACTTCTTGTGCAGAAAAACTATCCATAAACCGGAGCAAAGTGGCCTGGGTTCTTCTGGTAGACGGCCTCCGTTTCCCCAGTGTATAATATGGATGTGATACCCTCTGCCCTGTTCCATCTCACAGACGGAGGACAAAAGGTATGAGGGGCAGCTCTTCATGAGGCTGGCTGGCACCTTCTGCCTTAGGTAAATATAAGGATGTGAAGGATGGGACACATGGGATCATGGAAGTGTGGCTCCCCGGGTCAGAACCAGAGGCAGTCGGCATTATCACCCTGATTCTTCCCGCACCCTCTCCAGATACGGCACGACCAGCTGAGATCTCTGCAGATCTGTCCACATTGCTCTGGGTCCATCCCACTCTCTGCCAGAGAAGGCAGGGGCAGGACCTTAAGATAGCCCAGGGAGGACAATGAGCTTCTAAAGGATGGCACAGGCTCTGAAAATATTCTGGGGTCTTCTGGTTGGCTGGATTCGTTTTTAGCGAAGCCAGATTGTCAACTCTTCCTTACTGGAGATCTTGGGGCCTGCTAGAGCAGAGTTAGGTTTGGGGTGGGTGGGGAGGCTAAGAAAGATGATACATATTTGGGGTCCATCCCCCTCCAGAAAGATGATACAGATTTGGGGTCCATCCCCCTCCATCAGGCTCTAACAGGTTTTAGAGTGGCTTAACCTTAGTCTAAACTGTCCAATGCCAGAGAGAGAAGCGTTATCTTGGGTGAGGTGGGAAGCCTGCTCTAGATGGGGGCAGGGGCTCTCTCCCTTTTGCTTGCCCTCCGGACATGGACCACCAGGGGAGGCTTCCTGGACACTTCCATCTACGCCGAGGCTATCCGATCCAGCTTTCTGCACTTTTCTGAGAAAAAGGGCAATCTTTTGGCCAAGATATGGTCCATAGCTGGGGAGCTTGGTGGAAAGGCTGATGCTGAGGTGACAGCAGGCAAGAGGAGGATGGTGACAAGTCTGTGTACGTCACAACAAAGAGCCACCAGCTTCTTTCCTTCTTCTCCAAAGGTGACAGACAGGCCAGAGGTAGGGAGGACGCATTTCCTGGAAACTCTTTCTGATGGTGGTTCAGAATCACCCACAGCAAAGCCATACCCCAAGATGCCCAGCTCTGGCCCAGCCCGCACTCCTCTGGGTCGCAGCAGAGTGGGTGATGTGTATACTAAACTCCTACCCTCAGGGAGGGCAGGAAGGAGCTTGACTAGAGGCTGACCCAGAGGGGGTGTCCAGGTGGGTTACATGCAGCCCCGTGGGCATAGGCATGGGCACAAGCACCCAGGACACAGCCCTGCCCTCCCTCTCTCCCACCCCCAGGGCAGCTGGTACCTTGGGCTGGAAGGCTCCCTGTAGGGACCCAAAGGGGCCTGAGTGGGCAAGCAAGGGGGCCATCCCGGGCATGGCAGGAGGGTAGGATGGAAAGAACTGTAAAGACAAGAAGAGAAGAGAATTCTGGTTTAGGTCACAGTTAGACAAGAACGCCGGGAGGACAGAAGCAGGGGATAGGCCTGATGGTCAGGCCAGAAACCCCTAGGCTATGCCTCCAAGGGAACAAAAGCAAACCCAGCTGTTGGGCCCACCCTTCCAGGGTCCCTAAGGAGACAACTGGGGGGAGGGGGCAGGAGCAGGGAGAGGGAACTAGTGCCCAGAGTGCTGGGCACAAAGTCTGGGAGACCTGGATTTAAATCTGACCTTGCTCACTTTCCTAGTTGTGGGACCCTCTGCCTGCCTCAATTTCCCCCACTAAAAAATGGAGATCATCATAGCACCTACAACAGCAGCAGGGTTGCTGAATCACATGAGATTATGTTTGTAAAGTGCTTAGCACAATCCTGGCACGTGGCAGGTGCTTTATGATAAATGCTTATTCCTTCCTTTTCCTAAACTGGCTGAAGAAAAAGACAGCAGGTGGAGGGCCAGCGGCCGCTCCAATTCTTCCTAGGAGGTCCAGACTTCACAAGCCGGAGCTGCTCTTCACAGCAGCATCGGGCACTGGAGCCTGCTCAGACCCACCTTGGACCAGCACGGTTGCTTCCCGATGTCACACACACGCCCACATGCCTGCACGCTCACACCCACACACACGGACCTTGTGACAACTGTTTCCACCAGAGACCAAGGCTGCCAGCTCCTAATGATGCTGCCTTGATGGCCACAGTGAGGTCGGTCATCAGTAAAGTGACTGGCACAAAGGGCAGGAGCCACAGAGACCAGCCCTAACTCCAACAGCAGCAATTCGGTGGGACCCCGGGGGCCTTGGATAAGCTAGATCCATTTGGAAAAGCCCAGACCTCTCAGGGAACTGTGGCAGGGAGGCAGAAGTGTCCGAGCTTCCCCTAGCAGCTAAAGGTAGTCTGACACCTCATGGGTCTGCAAAGCCCAGGGGGCTCTACCTGGGAGAAGCATTAGATGTCTTCTACCCAAGCAACCCTCACTCAATGAACTCCCATAAAGCCACACGAACCTGCAAAAGAGAGGCCTACAAAAGCCTGGGCTTTGACAAGGGAGGATGTGGCCTGCAGTGTGGACTAGGCGCGCGTGTATGTGTGTGTGTGTGTGTGTGTGTGTCCCGCAGAAAAGTAATTAAGTATAAACTGTGGATAATATAACAGCCCCAAGAGACAGAACAACAGCCACATGGGGCAAACCCAGCAGATATGCAGGGCAAGGAACAAAGATGCAGACGTGGATTTTTCTTGTGTAATATGACAAATATGGAAATATGTTTAAAAGGACTGTACGTGTTTAACCTGCATCAGGTTACTCTCTGTCTTGGGAGACAGGGGAAATTTGAAACACCAAGTCTTGCCCAAAATGAATGCTGAAAACTATCTTTACATGTAACTAGAAAAATACTATTGAGAGAAAAAACCCCCAAAGATGGCAGACCCGAAGGGATGGGGGACAAAGGTGGCAAACACACAGGACTGGGTCAGAGGACATGAACATGGAAGCCTGGGTCGGGGCTGCAGACACACTGGACACAGGTCTCTGGAGGCCGATGGACACTCACACTCACGTTGGAATGTCGGAAGTAGGGACTGTCCAGCTTGGGCGCGTATTTGTCAAACTGGAAGGAAAAAGAAAGGAAGCATGAGGCCCCTCCCCCAGCATGGATGTCACCCTTGATCTGCTCACTCCCACCCCCCGCATGTTATCAATAAGCAGGCAGGGGGGCCACAAGGCCAATCTCCCCAAGGAAAGGGGGGGGAGCATCTGGCCAAGCCATTCCCTGGATGCTCACTCTGAGCCCTGCCCTCCCACTTCCCAGGAAGATGCCATGCCAGACTCGGGGGTCCCAAGCACCCCCATAGATGTAGGTGATTCTCTTCTTCTGGGATACCACCCAGAATCAGCACCAGGCTGACACTGGACACTACCCCCCAAAGTCCAGACAAGAAAGCCAATTTTGTGGGCCTTCCTCTCTCACTCATCCCCAACGGGCAGGAACCATGGGTAAGACTGAGACTGGAAGCCCATGTGGGGCTATATTCTGGATTACTCTGCAAAACTGACAACATGGGCTACTAGACCATTTTGCGTACATATGTGTGGGGAGGCTTGGTTAAAAATAAAATTGACTTATTAGCAGCCACCAATGCCAAGATCATAGATTTTAGAGCTGGAAAGGACCTGAGAGGACATCTAGTCCAATCCCCTCCATTTTACAAGGCTCAGGGGTGAGTCACAAATGAAAGAAGCGGGCCCAGAATCTGAATCCAGGCCCTGATTTCAAAACCAGAGTTCTGACCCCCCTCCCCATACTACACGCAGGGCCCATAGTCATACAGGAGGATGCAGGAGCTGGGCGGCACGCCCTCAGGACACAGGGTCACGAGAACCTCATCATTTAAGGACATCTGACCATTTCCAAGTCAAGGACACATGTATGGTTGTGTGTGTGTATTTGAGAATATTATTAGGTCATGAATATAAGGGACTGGGGAACCATAAGTCATGGACACAGGAAAAAGGAAGGAACTACAGGAATGGCGTGTGGAAGACACAGATGGAAAGATGCGGAGTGGGTTCAAGTCTACCGGGCCCTGGAGAGGGGGTAAAATCATGTTAATTGGGCCACAGGCACAGGAGGAAATGAGAGCCTCAGAATCACCTTCCCAAGAGCCCCTCTAGGGATACGCTGATGGAGCAAAGGGCCTGGGGATCTACCAACAGAGGACATGAGCACACACAGAACTAGGGCCCGAGCCTCCAAGGACACAAGGACAGCAGGAGAAAGCATTTCCCTGGTACGACTAACACAGAGACCCTCAGAGAGTCTGAGTGTCTGAGGGTGTCCAGGGGCCTCTCACCACCAGCTGCCTCTGAGAAGGAAAACCAAGGGGAAAAAAGAATAGGCAGAAATTTAAGGTTGTGTGTGTGTGTGTGTGTGTGTGTGTGTGTGTGTGTGTGTGTGTGTGTGTGCAGAGCAGCAGGAAGGAGTCTTGAGCAGGGAGGAGGGAAGGAAGGACAGAGGGGCCAGAATGAGAGAGGCCCTGGCCTCAGTCTGGTGATGTGTCTGTCTGTGTGCTTGGGCTGGAGCCTGGAGGCCTATGTTTGTTTATGTGCCTGGGTGTGTATTGGAGCCTGGCTCTCGGATTAGGCCACACTGGGCCAGCTTGGCCTGGCGGCCTGTGTTAGTGTGCCTGAGTGTGTGTCGGAGACTGGCTCTCGGACAGGGCAGGCTGGGCCTGGTAGGCTTGTCTG
>JAJPUD010018088.1:2053-29575 GCA_023553655.1 Myrmecobius fasciatus
CTTTCTTTCTTTCTTTCTTTCTTTCTTTCTTTCTTTCTTTCTTTCTTCCTTCTTTCTTCCCTTCCTCCCTTCCTTCTCTCTCTTTCTCTCTCTCTCTCTCTCTCTCTCTCTCTCTCTCTGTCTCTTTCTTTCTTTCCTTCTTTTTTTTTTCCTTTCTAACTTTCTAAAATACTTTCCTAAATGCAGGCTTGGATATAGAAAGCAGAGGAAAGTGCAAGAAGCCATGAAGTACAGAAGTTAGGTCCTAGAAATTTCAAATACAACATTATTTATGTCATGATTTTGGAATGTGATTTTATGGACCATGGTTTAAAATAAAAATTATACGTTTTCGTGATAGAGGGAAGGAAAACTAGCAGTAGTCTGACAAATAGTTTGAACTTAAAGATTACATATTTCAAAGGGTAAGATAGGCAGGATTCTATGGATTATCATATCTATGGATTCTATGGATCATATCATAAAATCAACCCAGAAGGAATAAGAAGCTAACCAATTAAAATTCTGGAGATACAGCTTTTAGGAATAGAGCTCACCTTATAAGAGGATATTTGCTCCAACCACAGGGTGGGAGGAACAAAATTTTCCTAATGACACTCTCTTGTAGGTGTTAAGGTAGGTCAGAAACAAGGAAACTGGGTATGTGTGGATGTATTGCAGACAAGCTTTATGACTATCATAATGAAGTCACAGAGATGTGACCAGTTCTTCTTTCCTCTGAGGTTCTTCATATATTCCTTTTGGTACCATATTATCCAAAGATAGAGGACATAGTTAACAATTATATGATAGAGTCAGGATCCAAAAAAAAATCCAATAATCTAAAAGAGAGAACTGAAACTCTTTCTCTGAGGTGGAAATAGATTAAAATATAAATGATGAATATTTATCAAGATAAATTTTACATTAAAACATCGGTTAAAAAAAAGATGATTGTACCTGCAATCTATTATGGAATTGCAAATCTATTATTTTCAACTTTATATTACTTTTAAACATATATATGTATATATGTACATATTTATTTCTCTCTCATCTACATATCTATATTGTAGGTATCATATAGTTTTCTCCCCCCCTTTTTTTCTGCATCCTCCCCTAAGATATTTACTATATACACTTTTATATTTCTACTTATTAGTTACTTCTCTGGAATTAGAAAAAGAACAAATTAAGAATTCCCAGTTAAACACTGAATTGGAAATCCTAAAAAAATAAATAGCAAAAAGGAATGTAAGAAAATCATTGATTAATCAACAAAACTAAGAATTGTGTGATCCTTATTGAGAATATGACTAAGACTCATTCAAGACTCATTCAACCCATTGAGGTTCAGTCTGTACCTGGCAGATTCAAAGGATTCTAAGTCAGATTCTGATTTTGCTGAGGACTGGTCTTCTTTGTAGGGTTTACTTGAGACCTTATAGAATAAGTGAGGAAGAAACATAAACAAAAAAATGAATCCTCTGACCATCTCTCCTTCCATGAAGATTTCCTCCATTCCTCTATTCCCTGGGCCTCTTTTCTTCCCTGAAATTATGGAACATGAAACATATAGCATGGACTCACTCTTTTCTTGTAGATTCTCAAAAAGATCTAGCAGGTAAGTAATGTACCTAGGGTCACACAGGCAGTACATATCAGAGGCAACATTTGAATTTATATTTTCCTGGTTTTGAAGCCAAAAAATTACCCATTATGCAATACTACCTCTCAAGGGAAAGGAATCACCATTATAATATAATAATATCCCTGACAAGTTCTTTCCATTCATAAGGTTTTTAGTTTCATGCAAGTATAGAGGTCGCAAATTAAATAAAGTGCTGGACTTGGAATCAGGAAGACTTTAAGTTCAGACACTTAGTAGCTATATCACCTTAGGGAAGTTACTTTAAAAAAAACTCTGTCTCAGTTTCCTCATATGTAAAATATGGATAACTTTAGTGTCTACTACTCTGAATTGTTAAGAAAATAAAATGATATATGTGAAGTGCTTTGCAAATTGAAAATGACTATATAAATGTTAGCTATCATCTATCATGTATTGCCCGAGTCATGTCTAAAATGTAATGTAGCTTGGATAAATTTGGTGTCTCTCTAACGTAGAGAGAATAAGGAAAGGGAACAATAGCAATTTTTTCTTTGAAGTTGGTAGGACAGAGCACAGTTGACCCTTTTCCTGAGTACAATGAGGACTGAGCTGATTAGATGTTCAGGAGAAAAACAGACTTTTGTTTACAGGACCACCCAGAACAAAAGGTCTCTTGAGGTTTCATTTCCCTAGGAGATTTCTAAGTAAGAATGACTCATCTGTTTCTATGTTGTTTTTTTTTTTTTAATCTTACTGTTCTTTCAAATCCTGCATTAAAACTTTTCTTTTGTACTTTTCTGAGAGCTAAGAAGGAAATTTTGCAATTAGAAAAACATCAATTGAAGAAATTTTCTAAGTAAACTAAACTATTTCTTTTGATTCTCTAAAATTTTCAGTGTTCAAAAACAGGATTCTCAAACTAATGGTCTGTGATTTTGAAAAAAAAACTAACAGAATTTCATGGAATTAGTAAAGTTATGGATGAAGGTGAGGTCTAAAGTATAATCATATTCCCAGTGGCTGAGAAAAAATAAAAATATGGGTCACAGGAGTTGTGGAAATTGATGAACCAGGAAACCAGAATATTCAAGGAAACATCATAGTATACATAGAAAAATTCCCAAGTGTAAAAGTATTATTTTTGTTTAGAAGAACACTATGAGCTCTATATTGCCCCCCTTGAGAAAGGGATGGGAAGAAAGATCTGGAGGGTGATGGGGGACATAATAATACGAGTCAAGTTATTCAAAGGAATGGAGTAAACTTCAGGGGAGGAGTAGTTGCAAAAACATGATGTAAGTAGGAACATATTAGAAATGATAGTAAAGAACAAGGATCCTCCTTCCTCTGTGAATTTATGTGTATGTATATATGCATGTTTATGTGTAATGGGGAGACTGGAGATGAGAAAATAAGAAAAAGAGTATTCAGTGATGGAAGTAGTAGAGTGCCCAGATATATAGTGTTTTCCAGAAATACCCAGTTTTCCATTAGCATGTCAGATTTAGAGCACTTGATTGGGTGTCAAATTGAATTAGAAACAGAGGCCATTAAATTTAGGAATCTCTAAAGTTGTATATTGAAGTAACTTTAAAATAAAATATTATCCATGTTTTATTGTTCTGTTATATTTTAATCTGGTTTCTATCCTACTCTGAAGTATTCATACATACATACATGCTAGTATACATACATACATACATACATGCACGTATGCATACAGCTGGGCCTATGTGTTTCACACTTTTGAGGGAGAGCATTCTAGAATGATTGGGGACTTAGTGATAGCATTGTTATTCAAAGAGCATATTATGAAATTCATTAATTTTGTAACTTTTTAATTTAGTTGGAGGTAATCTATGTTTGGTTACTTTCAAGTTATAAGTAAATCTATTCAAATTTTCGCTGCAGCAAAGGTTGGTCCTTTTTAAGTAACTCAAATTCATTGTTTTGTAAAATGAAAAATTCTATTTTCAAAATAATCAACACCATTTATTAATGTTATAATTATGAATTTTCAAATATTTTTAAGGAAAATAACCATACATTTGAAATGCTTAAATGTACATAATCATCTCCCAGGGAAATGTAGCAGATATGGCAGCTAGAACTCTGCAAAGATACTCACAGGACAGTGGATTGGTGGGTTGCCATTAACCTTCTTATATCTGACTTCAGAAAAGAATCAACTATACAAAATAGCAAAAATATACGCAACACTTTTGACTTTCAAAAATAAGTCAATACTTAATCCGGGCAGAAAATCTACTTTAAGGATCACCTGAGTTTGCAGGCCATCAGCTTGAAAAAAACACATTTTGAACACTAATCTGATTTCCTGCAGGAGTAATACCTTTTGAAGATACCTATGGAATATACTCTAATACAATGACAAGCAGCTTATAATGGGTCTTAGGTTCTCAAATTGTCTTTAAGAAAGACAGTCATTCAAAGTGTATTACAATAAGCTTTTAGGAAATGAAAGACTTAATGTAAAAAAGGAAAAAAATGAGTCCTAAGGATGACAGGTTTAGGGTCTGCAATTAACATGTTATTCAAGAAATGATATATGTCTTTATTGTACCCATGAACATTACTTCCTGGTATGAACTTAGGAAAGAACATTTTTTTCTCAGGCTGAGTGAGGGAGTTTGAAGAATACTATCATTTATTTCCTTCTCTGATTTAAGAATTATGGCAACATGAGAGAAAGCTCTACACACTGATTCATTCTAATCATTTCTGAATTTACATATTGTATTTAAGACTGCTGAAAGTAACTCTGGGAAATGAGATATTCCTCAGAGATATCACATCTCTGTATGTGTGTGTGTGTGTTTGTGTATACAAATTATCCCTTAAAAGTATGATATACATATTCAAATAAAAATAAGTGTCATCTGCTAGTTCAGATTATAAACTCCTTGAGGGTGATATTTTTGGTTTTTGTTCTTGGATCTTGTATTATTGTACCTTGCACACAACTTCAATGGGTCTGTGATTTGTCTAACCTCTCTAGTAATGCTGACCATAGGCTAATCATGTTTTGTTGTTTATTTTTATCCTGTGTTACTGTTTGCCCATATTCCTTTATAAATCCTTACCTAAGATTCACCTAACATTTCATTAGTTTTTGCCTTTATTTTCTTTTGTTATTTTATAAAGCAAAAATGGTTCTAATACCCTCATACTTTTTTGTAGTATTTTACAAATGAGCTTCTTTTTTGAATTGGTAACAACCATGGTTACCATTTCCCTCTATATGGCCAAAAAAAAAATCAGAATGTCTTCTGCAATAAATTGGTGCCTAAATTCTTTTGACCTTCTTGGTGAATCAATTTAGTTCTTCCTTATCCTTTATGTTTGAATCTCTTCCCATCTTGTTCTATAGCTGATCATGCCTTTTTACCATAAAAACCTTATTTCCTCTGTGGATCACAAAATTCCAATCTTCAACAAATGTCAATGAGGCAAAGCTCCAAGTGTGTTTAACTGATTTATTAGGGAGATCAGTGTCCCTAAATGATTGTATCCAAGACAATTGTCCTTTTAGACAATTACCCTGATGCTTAGAGGCTGAGGGTTTTTATAGGCTTTGGGGAGTTCTTTGGAGGTCCCCTAGTTCTTGGGTGATTCCTTCCTACAATTGACTAATCTTCAGAAGTGGAGGAACTCCCATGATTGGCCAAGGGCAATGTCCATTATTCACTACCATTTCATCAACAAGCCTTTCATCGATCATTAGCTACAGATCATTAACTGCAACTGTAGGCTATCTTAGGATAGGCTTTCCAAATTCATAAGACTCTGTCAACAATGTCTTCCACAGGCCACAAGACTTGTCAGCAAATTCTTGGGCCTTCTCCAGGCCACCAAACCAATCCCTAGGATAACCAAGGGAACCAAGAAAACCATAGTTTTAAAACAGAGGTCACTTAGTGATAGTGGTAGTGATTTATTGGAGTGAGGAAGTATTGTTGAAGATTATGAATCTCATTGCAAGCAGACTACATTTAGAGCTGGAGTTGAGGATAGTATTAATAAATCCTTATAACAGACCTACCCAATATATTATGAATCTCTGATAAATACAACACAATTAATGCAATCATCAATATATAGTATATTCATTGATCATAACTTTTATTCTAACAGCATTAACTAGCAAAATTAACTCAAACTTAATCTTATTTTGCTTAATTAATTAATACAATTATGATGCCCATCAACTCACAATGAATTTAGTAAATGCTGATTAAATTGAATGGGGGGTATCAAAATTGTGTTCACACCTCCTATTTGTGTCCAGCTGAAGAGATCTAGAGAAAACTATGCTGACTAGAAATTTAAATTACATAATCTCAACTGAATTTTCACTGAAACAAGGCAATTCTTTAATACTTCCCTGATTTATTATTCCTCTCATCATAGCAGCTGATCCAAAGTTTTTTTTTTTAATCCTTCATCCAGCATTACATTTTCATTATGCTATTCCTTTGCTCTAAGACCTATAGCATTTACTCAATGGGGATCATTTAAAATCTAAACTTCTCTCCTTGACCTTAATATATATTATTAATTGTCAGAATCTTTGAGAAGGCTGGCTCATCTCCATGTTATGGGATATGAATATAGGGGTTTAGTGAAAATATATTTATATATTATATCAACTTAATTTGTTTCAGAAGTTTGTTTTGTTGTACTTTCTAGCAGTGTGGTGTAGGATAGAGAGTTGTCTGGACTTAGAAACAGATACATACTGTTATATGATACTTCGGTTTTCTGACATTATCAGCTGCAAAGTAAGTTCCCTTCCTGAACTGGCTAAGGAAGTTTCCTCAGTGCAAATCTGCAGGTCACTGAAATCTTAGGTCTAGTCCCAAATGAATGAATCAATGAAGGAATAATGGTTTTATTAATGAATGTTAGAAACCTCATATACAGAAAATTATGCATTTTTCCCTGCCATTGATAGAATCCTAAATATTCATTATAATGCATATATACCAATAGAAAACTGAAGACATCTCAGAAATTAAAACAGAAAAATAATTAGAATTGAATTTCAAAATGAAGAGATAGTGAAGAAAAATTAGGGCAAATAGAGGACAGGAAGAGGAATTGAAAGCAAATGTGAGATAGTATTGGGTGATGGAAAGAGATGTAGATTTTAATTTAGAATTTTTAATCCAGGGGTACTATGTTTGAATTAGGGATCTGTTACTGTCATTGTTCAGTGGAGTCTGATTCTTTGTGACTCCATTTGGAGTTTTCTTGGCAAAGATGCTAGAGTGGTTTGTCATTTCCTTGTGCAGACAATTTTACAGATGAAGAAACTGAGGCAATGATTTGCCCAGGGCCACAAAGGTACTAAGTCTGAGACCAGATTTGAACTCAGATCTTGCTCATTCCAGGTCTTTCACTTTATCTAGCATTTAGTTGCTCAGAGGTCTGTTACTTATACAGTTTTGGCCAAATCACTTAACCCCTCCATACCTCAGTTTTCACAACAATGTAATGATGCAATTGAGCTAGATAGTTTCTAATGTTCCTTCTGACTAAAAATATATGATCTTGTGAAGAAAGTATATATGATCTTGATGAAGATGCCTTGGAAGACTAGAAAAGATATAGCCTCAAGAAAAAGATAAAAAATCAAGAATTTTATGGCCATATCCTAGGTTAAACCCAAAGAGCAGACTATCATGCAGGAGGAAACTAGAGATTTAAAAAAATCTCCTGGAAAAGTGAAAAGATTTGTTAAAAAGCATTTAGAAGCTGCTGGATGGCACAATGGTTGAAATAGAGTCTGCAACCAGGTCTACCTGATCTAAAAAAATTCATCTTTAGACACTTAATAGCTATGTGATCCAGGACAAGTCATTAAACTCTAATTTGCTTCTATTACTCAACTCTAAAATGGGGGCAATAATTCCACATACCAGATCGATGTGAGGATTAAATAAAATAATATTTATATAGTACTTATCCAGTGCCTAGCCCATAGTAAAGACTGTATAAATGTATATTCCATTCCCTTCCCCCTTCTGTAAAATTTACTTCTTTCTGAAGTTTCATTTTGCTTTGTTAAATTTCCTTTCAACTCATTTCCAAATCTGTCTTTATCACTAGAACTGCCAGTAAAACTGACTAAAAAATTCTGTGAAGTATCAAAATATTGACTGCTTAATTTTAATAAAGCTTATAGCTCAAAATATCAATAATTATATATCCCTGACTCAAACTCTTTCAGATGAAGGAAAATAGAAATATGGTTGTAAAAAAGTACTGATTCTTTAAAGTAACGGGTTGAAAATGATTTCAATTCTGCCTATTCAAATTCTATTTCTTTTAAAGTGAATAAGGAAGAATTGTGTTCTTCAACACAATTCTATAATTCAGACCTGACAAGAGAAAGGCAGCATAATATCTTTAAAAAGTATTATTCTTAGAAAAAATATCTGGGTTCAAATTCTCCCTCCTATTAGCTTTGTGATTGAGAAGTCAGAGAATTGTAGAATTGGAAGGGTGTTCTGTTGTAAACTAAACCATATCCAAAAGGTATTTCCTACTACAACATACCTGACAGTTGGTCATATGATATCTGCTTAAAGATGTTCAATGAGAGGAAACCCTTGACCTCTTGGATTACCCCATTCTTTCGAAGAACTTCAATTACTAGAAAATGGTTTTTTTCCTGAATTTGTTTCTTGACATTTTTCAAAATAAAATTTTATTTATTATTTATTGTAGTAAGTTTATTTATAATACACAATGCTTTATGAATCATGTTGGGAGAAAAAAACCAGAACAAAAGGGAAAAAACCATGGGAGAGATAAAAAAATAGAAAAAAGGAGTGAACATAGCATAAGTTGATTTATAGTCAGTTTCCTTAGTTCTTTTTCTAGATGTGAATGGTATTTTCTGTCCAAAGCCTATTGGGATTGCTTTGAATCACTGAATTACTGAGAAGAAAGAAGTGTTTCATAGTTGATCATCACACATTCATACTGTTATTGTGCACAATGTATTCCAGGTTCTGCTTGTTTCACTCAGCATCAGTTCATGTAAATCTTTCCAGACCTTTCTTGTTCATTATTTTTTAATAGACAATAAAATTCCATTACTTCATGTGCCAGAACTAGTTCAGCCATTTCCCAATGGATGGGCTCTTCCCAATTCTTTGCTACCACAAAAAGAGCTGCTACAAACAGTTTTGCACATGTGAGTCTTTTCCCTTTATGATCTCTTTGGGATACAGACCCAGTAATGGCACTGTGGGGTCAAAGAGCATGCACAGTTTTATAGACATTTGGGCATAGTTTCAGATTGCTTTCCAGAATGGTTGGATCATTTCACAACTCCACCAACAGTGCATTATTGTCCCAGTTTTCCTACATCTCCTCCATCATTTATCATTGTCTTTTCCTGTCATCTTAGCCAATCTCAGAGGTATGAAGTGGTACTTCAGAATTGTTTTAATTTGCATTTCTCTGATTAGTAGTGAGTTAGAACATTTTTTCACATAATTTTAAATGGCTTTAATTTCACCATCTGGTTTGCATGCATTTTGTTTTCCTTCTCAGGCTGTTGTTATTGTTGTTTTTTTTTCTTGTAGATCCAATTTTTCTTGTACAGCAAGATAACTGTATAAATATATATACATATATTCACTTTACCATGTATTTAAACATAATTAACATGTATTAGACTTCCTGCCATCTAGAGGAGGGGCTGGGGGGAAGGAGGAAAAAAATTTGTAAAAGAAAGCTTTGCAAGGGTCAATGTTGAAAAATTACCCATGAATATGTTTTGCAAACAAAACAAAACAAAACAAAAAAAACTTTAATAAAAAGTAAATAAATTAAATAAATTATAAGAAAATAATAAAAAAGGATTTCATCATCTGAAAATTGTCTGTTTATATCCTTTGACCATTATTAATTGGGAAATTATTTGTATTCTTATATATTTGACATTTCTTTATACCTTTTAAAAATGAGACCGTTATAAGAAATACTGACTATAAAGATTTTTTTCCCAGCTTTGTACTTCCCTTTTAATCTTGTTTCTATTGGTTTTGTTTGTGCAAAACCTTTTTAATTTAATGTAATCAGAGTTGTTCATTTTGCCTTTCCTAATGTTCTCTAGTTCTTTGGTCATAAATTTTCCCTTCTCCAAATATCAGATAGGTAAATTATCCTTTGTTCTCCTAATTTGTCTATAGTATCATGCTTTATGCTCAAATCATGTATCCATTTTGACCTTATTTTGGTATGGGGTGTGAGATGTAGGCCTATGTTGAGTTTCTGACATATTTTTCATTTTTCCCAGCAATTTTTGACAAATAGTGAGTTCTTATTCTAGAAGCTGGAGTTTGGGAGTTTATGAGATATTAGATTGCTATAGGCCTTGATTATTGTGTCATGTGCATCTTATCTATTCTACTGATCCAACACTATTTCTTAGCCAGTAACAAATGGTTTTGATGACTATTGCTTTATAATATAATTTTAGGTTTGGTACTGCTAAACCACAACCTTTTGTATTTCTTTTCATTGATTTCCATAATATTCTTGACCTTTTATTCTTCCAAATGAATTTTATTATTTTTTCTAGTTCTATAAAATAATATTTTGGCAGTTAGACTGGTTTGACACTGAACAAGTAGACCAATTTAGGCAGAATTATCATTTTTATTATATTAGCTTGGCCTACCCATGAACAATTGGTAAATTTCCAATTGTTTAGATCCAATTTTATTTGTGTGAGAAGTGTTTTGTAATTGTGTTCATATAGTTCTTGGGTTTGTCTTGGCAGGTAGACCCCCCAAAGTATTTTATTTTTTCTACAATAATTTTAAATGCAATTTCCCTTTCCATCTCTTGATGATGGGCTTTGTCAGTAATATATAGAAATGCTGATGATTTGTGTGGGTTTATTTTATATCTTGCAACTTTGCTACAACTGTGAATTATTTCTAGTAGGTTTTTGGATTTCTAGAATTCTTTTAGTATATCATCATAATATCTGCAAAGAGTGATAGTTTTATTTATTGATTGCCGCTTCTAATTCCTTTAATTTCTGTTTCTTTTCTTATTGCTAAAGCCAATATTTCTAGTACAATGTTGAATAATAATGATAATAATGGGCATCCTTGTTTCACCCCTGATCATATTGGCAATGTGCCCAGGTTCTCTCCATTACAAATAATGCTTGCTATAGGTTTTGGATAGATAATGCTGCTTATTTTAAGGAAAGCTCCCTTTATCCCTATGCTCTCTAGTGTTTTTGATAGGAATTGGTGTTATATTTTGTCAAAAGATTTTTATGCATCCATTGAGATTACCATATGATTTCTATTGGTTTTGTTATTGATACAATTATAGTAATAATTTCCCTTATACTAAACTAACTTTGCATTCCTTGTATAAATCCCACTTAGTCATAGTGTATTGTCCTGCTGATAAGTTGCTGTAACCTCTTTGCTAATATTTTATTTAAAAATTTTGCATCAATATTCCATAGGGAGAGCCTATAATTTTCTTTCTCTGTTTTGGCCTTCCTTGATTTAGGTATCCCTACCATATTCGTGTCATAGAAGGAATTTGGCAGTACTCCTTCTTTGGCTTTTTTTTTTCCAAATAGTTTACATATTATTGGAATTAATTGTTCTTTAAATGTTTGGTAGAATTCATTTGTGAATTCATCTGGCCCTGGAGATGTTTTTCTTGGGGAGTTCATTCATGACATTCATTTTTTTTCTAAAATTGGATTATTTAAATATTTTATTTCTTCTTTTTACATGGGCAATTTTTATTTTTGTAAATTTTCATCTATTTCAGTTAGATTGTCAGACTTGCTGCCATACTGGTGGGCAAAACCACTCCTAATTATTGCTTTAATTTCTTTATTAAATTCTTTAATTTACCACCAAATTCACCCCTTTCATTTTTGATACTGGTGATTTGCTTTTTCTTTCTTTCCTTTATCTGAACAAATTAACCAAAGGTTTATCTATTTTGTTAGTTTTTTTATAAAACCAAGTCTTAGTTTTATTAATTAGTTCAATAGTTTTCTTAATTTCAATTTCATTAATCTCTCCTTTGACTTTCAGAATTTCTAATTTGGTATTTAATTGGGGGTTTTTAATTTATTCTTTTTCTAATTTTTTTAGTTGCTTGCCTAATTCACTGATGTTTTCTCTCTCTATTTTATATATGTAGCTATGCAGAGATATAAAATTTCCTGTAAGAAATGGTTTGGTTGCATCCCATAGGTTTTGGTATGTTGTCTCATTATTGTCATTTTCTTGTATGAAATTATGGATTGTTTCTGTGATATGTGGTTTAACTCATTTATTATTTAGAATTAGATTATTTAATTTCAAGTTGGTTTTTAGTCTATCTTTCTCTGGCCCTTTAGTGAATATAATTTTTATTGCATTGTGGCCTGAAAAGGAAGCATTTACTATTTTTGCCTTTTTGCATTTGATTGTGAGGTTTTATGCCCTAATACATGGTCAATTTTTGTGTAGTTGCCATTTACTGCTGAGAAAAAGGTGTATTCCTTTCAGTCTCTATTCAATTTTCTCCAGAGGTCTATCATATCTAGGTTTTCTAGGATCTTATTAACCTCCCTAGTTTCTTTCTTTTTTATTTTGTGGTTAGATTTGTCCAATTCTGAGAGCGGAAGATTGAGGTCCTCCACTAGAATATTTTTACTATCTATTTCTTCCTGTAATTGATTTAAAATCTTCTCTAGGAATTTGCCTGCTCTACCATTTGAATAGCTACTACTTCATTATTTAGATACCCTTTATCAGGATGTATTTTCCCTCTTTATCTCTTTTAATAAAATCTATTTTTACTTTTGCTTTATCTAAGATGAGAATTGCTATCCCTGTTTTTTTTTTTAATTCAGCTGAAGCAAAATAAATTCTGTTCCAGCCTTTTATCTTTACTCTGTACATGCCTCTCTTTGTCAAGTATGTTTGTTGCAAACAACATATTGTAGGATTCTGCTTTTTTAATCCACTCTGCTATTTACTTCTGTTTTATGGGAGAATTCATCCTATTCACATTCACAGTTATGATTACCAACTCTATATTTTCCTCCATTCTATTTTCTCCCCTGTATATACTTCTCTTCTCTCTTTCCACTCTGTCCTTGGTGATGTGTTTTTTTTTTTTTCTCACTCCATCCAATGTTTTATCTTCTATCCCCCTTCTCTTACATTTTCCCCTGTTTCTCCCTTCCTTTGTATCCTGTCCTTCCTTTTTCTTTTCCTCTTTCTTCTCCTACTTCTTTATAGAGTTAGATAACTTTTTATATGCAACTGAATGATTAAATTATTCCCTTTTAGAGCCAAAACTGATGAGATTAAACTTCAGACAATGCTCATCCCCCTCCCTTCTTTCCCTAGATTGTAATAGATCTTTTGCACCTCTTCATGTGAACTAATTGTCCCATTATACCTTCCCTTTCCTCTTTTTTAAATACAGACCTTTTCCCCCCCTTTAATGTCTTTTTTCCTTGGCATCATCATATACTTGCAGTATTTTTTTCTTTGAGTTATAGTTTTGGAGTTTCGCAACAATGTTCCTTGGGGTTTTCCTTGTCAGATTGTTTTCCACAGGTGATTCATGGATTTTTTCAATGAGCTATTTCCCCTTCTGTTTCTAGAATACTGGAACAGTTTCCCTTAATGACCTCTTGTAGAATGCTATCCAGGCTCCTTTTTTGTTCATGGCTTTCAGGTAGGCCAACAATTTTAAAATTGTCTCTTCTGGATCTATTTTCCAGGTCAGTTGTTTTGCCAGTGAGATATTTCAGAATTTCTTCCATTTTTTCATTCTTTTTAGTTTGCTTGACTGATTCTTCATGTCTCACAAAGTAGTTTTTAATAAGTGATTTTCTTTAGTTAGCTTTTATATCTTTTTCCATTTGGTTTTTTCCTACTGTTTAAGTTTTTTTCTCCAGACATTTTTTCCCCTTACTTTTCCAAACTGTTGACTCTCTCATGCATACTTCTCATGTCTTTTTTCATTTTCTCTTCTACCTCTCTCATATGCCTTTTGAAGTTTTTTATGAGCATTTCCAAGAAGACTCTTTGGGTCTGAGACCAATTTATATCATTCTGAGATTTCTTTTTTGGACATTCTGTCCTTATCTGAGTTTGTGTTTTGGTCTTTCCTGTCACCAGTAATTTTCTATGGTCAAAGTTCTTTTCTGTTTCTCATTTTCTTTCCTTTTCTTTTGGCATTGCCTCTTTTTTTTTTTAACTTTTAAGTTTGAGCTCTGCTCCTGGGGTAAAGGGGGCTTTATGTGCAGCTCTGAGCCTTGGCTTTGAGCACAGGAATCCTTTTGTGTTTGTAAGAAGTAGCTTGGTTGCTGTTAACAGGAAAAACAGCCTAGTTTCCCAGAGTTTGCCTTCTGAGCTGGGACTAGAAGCTGCCCCACTGATCTGCTTCTTTACTGAATCAGGACTGAAGGTCTTAATTGCTGATTTGCTAGGATTAAGACCCTCTCACCAGCTTTCCCAGAGTCTATCTGAGCTGGGCTGAACACCCTTTTTATCCCAGTGAGACTGACCTTTCTTGACGTTTTTTCAGTCTTTCTTATGCTACAATACAGTTTCATTCTGTCAAACTCTGTTCAGAGCCTTGGTTTCATGTGGTTGTTGAGAGAGCTGGAGCAGCTTTCTGACTTTAGTCTGCTATCTTGGCGCTACCCCTGGAACTCCTTAAATAAAATTTTATTGATATCTTGATATATCACCAAAATTTATGCTGGAAACTCTCTTCAACCTCTCAGAGAGCCATCTCTCATAAGAACTAATATTGTTTTAAGGCAAAAAAGAGAAAGCAATGAAAAAAGTCAGCAAAACCAACAATATATAGAAAAAAATTAAAAACATATACAATGTATTACATCTATGAACTGGCCACCTAACTCTTTCTTGGGACTTGCTTTTTATTTATATTTTTAAAATAGTCATGCCAGATTTTGTTGGTATTTACATTAATGTAGGCATTGTGCATACTGATATCTTGGCTCTGCTTACTACACTGCATCAGTTCATGTAAATCTTTTCATGATTTTTTGTATTTTTCTTATTTTTCAATTCTTTGAGCAAAATATTCATCCATTACATATGTGTATCACAAATGCTTAACCATTTTGCAGTCAATAGACATCTTTGTTTAGGTTCCTTGCTACCAATGGGGGGAGGATATGTTTGCCATTATAAAGATTTTAGCATACATGAGAGGACTAATATTTTATCAGTGGTCTCCTTGAGCCACAAACCTAGTAGTATTATCTTTAGGTCAAATGGCAAGGATATATTAATCACTTTATTCATAAAATTCAAAACTACTTTCTAAAATGATTTTACTGATTCATAGCTCCATCAAAAATGAATAGGGTCATACCCACTATTTTCCCACAACTCCTACAATATTGAATATTATCACTTTTTTATAGTTTTGCCTCTCTTGACAATTTCTAACCACTGTTCCTACTTCTGTTCACTGGGGCACAACAAAACAAAGCTACTTCCCATTCCTCATGAAAACTTTTCAAATCTTGAAGACAGATATTTCTTCATCTAATATGCTCAGTGTTCTTTTTTTAAGGCATAATGCCAGATTTCTTCAACCTGATTTGTCATAGCCTCAAGCCTTTCATCAATCTGGTTACCAATCTCTATATGATTTTCATCCTATCAGTGTCCTTAAATTTTGGTCTTTAGACCTGAATACATACTCCTGATTTGGTCTGACCAAGGGAGAGTACAGTGAGATTGTTATTTCTCTATTCCTGAATATAGACTCTCACAATGTAGCCTAAGTTTGTGTTAGCTTTTTTTGGTTACCATATCATTTTCCTCTATTGACTTATCTTCCACTAAATTTCTTTGGATGAAATGATATCTAGAGATGCTTCTTCAATTTTATTCTTGTGATGATGATTTTTTTTTAAATCAAGTGTAAGACAATGTTTTTTCCTATAAAGTTTTCTCACTGGATTTTACTCAATATTCTAGATTATAAAGATTTTTTAAAGAATCCTGGCTGTTTCCAAGTATTCTAGCTACACTTCCTAGTTTCATTTCAACTGAGAAAAATATGCCATTTATGTATTCATCCAAAATATTGATAATGTTAAACAGCATAGAACCAAGACCATATCTATGGGGATGTTGTGTGTGTGGGGAGAGTAAAATTTTTCCATAGACCTCCTGCTATTTAACATCTGTGCATCCTAGTTTTCTTATATGTAAAATCAGGTTAATGATATTTGTCCAAGATAGTTTGGAGAGTTGTCATATGGAAAGTGCTTTGTAAACTTTCCTCTTAAGGAAAGAAAGCTAGAAAGAAAACTAGTTTGAAACTGAATAATAACTAAATGAAGTACTTTGTAAATGAAGAAAAAAAAATAACTCTATAAAATAAAGTGCTAAACCTGAAGTCAAGAAGAACTAGGTTCAAATATAACTTAATAGCTTTGTGACCTAACAAGTCACTTAAGCATTGCCTACTTCAGTTGTTTTTTTTTTTTTTTTCATTTGTTAATTGAGGTTAATAATAGCACTTACCATCCAGGTACAAGTAATATTAAGTCATTCTTAGTATTGAATTTTTCCTAGATCTCTTCTGGAGGCAATGCCTTGATCATATTTAAAACAATCTTGCATGTCTTATCAGGCAAATCTTTAATGTCTAAATAGATTATAACTAGAATAAATTCAAAGAAGGTCCTAGATCAACTTTCAGAAATTATTGGTCCCAAACAGGAATGTCATCTGTTTGCTTCTCTTTATTCTCTTATTATTATCAGAAAGATAAGAAGGATCAACTTTGTGAGGGAAGAAGCCCTGAATTTCAGTTTTTAATTTCAATGTATTAGCATTTGGTAGAAGAACTAGGCCATCATCCCCTTCACCTATTGAGTGTGACAATTGGAGTGAAGATCTCTCAGGACTATAGACTAAATTAGACAAAGCCTGAAGGCCTAAGTTCCGGTTTCTGGGGTGGAAGGGAAAGTAGAAGGTAGTCTGATTTATAAGCTGTCAACATTCCAATTCCTAAATAAGGAAAGTAAAGCATATATAACCAATTAGAATGTATGTAAGGGAAAAGAGGAGTGGGCTTGGGATTTTCTTTGTTCTGGACTGTATAAAGTTGCCTGGGATGTACTGGACAGCGGCTCTCCCAACTCTGGACTACTTTGATCCATTGTGGGACCGCCTGGTACTCATGAGTTCCTGAATAAAGCCTTTGTTCTATACCTTGAGATGCCTCTGTAATATTGATTATTATTATAAGGGCCTGAATATCCCACACAGTTTTGGGGGCTTGTCCGGGATCCAAGGGATTCCTTGGGGAGCTGCGGGGGTCTCAGATCAGGGGCAGGCGCGCCACTGGACAACTTTGTATAAGGGCCGCTAGTTCTGAGATATTTCACTCCTCCGGGGGAATCTAACAGCCCGAGGAAGGGGAACTTGGTATAGAACAAAGGGAAAGTGAAGAAAGAGAGAAAGGAATGCTCCTGGTGCTGGCCACGATCCAGAAAAACTGCACGTGTGGCTCCAGGTAAGCACTCGAGATGGAAAAGAGGCCTGTTGGGGAGGGAGAGATTGGCTCTCTCTAAATGTTGTTTGTTGGACTGCTTTGGCCTAATCTCGAGAGAGCTCTGGGGGGGGGGGGGGTTGTTTGGTGATAGGGTAACCTACACGGGTATAGGAAGGGAATTCCTATGGGGAGTTTTGCAGTCCAAAAGAAAAATGAGGACCAGGACAAGGATCAGGGAATTTTAACCGATAGTCCTCTAGGGAATCGGTTACAAGATTGGGATGAGATCCCAAAGTACAATGCCAAAGAGGCAGAATCAGAGTTTTGTGTGAGTCAGAGGTTTGTCTCTCTGTCTGATTTGTGTTAACTCCCCTCTCCTGAGAGGAGCGTCTCTTAAATGTCTGTGTAATTAGTGTTTGAGAGATCTCTGTGTGTCTTTTGTTGGAGCTCTGATGGTTGGGGTGTGTGTGTGTGTGTGTGTGTGTGTGTGTGTGTGTGTGTGTGCTGGGTGTTTGGGAAACTCCAATAAGCTTTAAGAACAGGGATTGAAAAATTTGGCAATTGGTCATTTCAGTGTTAAAAATGCTTGGGTTTAAAATTTCTTATTGGAGTTGCATTTGTATTAATTTGAAACTAGCAGGAACAGAAAAGTTTGGCTATTTTAAAATGCTAGTGGAGAAGGTTTTTTTTTTTTTTTCCCAAAAGCCTACTAAAAACAAAATGGGAAGAAAGAGCCATAAAGTGGCTGGCAATAAATTTTTCTCTACAGAGATAAGGGCTCTGCCTGGAGAGAGAGAGAGAGAGAGAGGCAGAGAGAGAACAAAGAAAGTGGATGTTAATTAGTGTTGGAGAAAAAAAAAAAACTTGGGAGAAAAAGTTTTGGAAACTGCAGTTTAAAATTGTATGTATATGTGTGTGTATATACATATATGTGAGTATGTGTATATATACATACAATCAGATGGTAAATTAGTTTGCCTGCAATATTTAATTGGAATTTAGGAAATTTATTTAAGTGAGAAAAAAAAGCCATATCCTTTTGGATTTATAGATATTTGGTTTTTATAATTACTGTTGCTTTGGGCATGCTAGATTGTTTATTTTGGGTATAAGATCCTAGAAATTTGTCTAAATGTTGAACCATCAATATTGTAAGAAAACTTTTTAAAAGCTGTATTTGATTTGGTTTCAGAGTGATAATAGCTTGTTTGAAAAAGTCATGATAATTTATGTTACCTTCTGAAACATACTGGATAATTGGTAAGCATTATGAGTTATGCTTTGCATTTTGTCAACTTTGATTTTGAACATGTATGTGAGTTTTGTTGAATTATTTAGATATTCACTTAATTGTGAATCTTGAAAATTTTGAAGGGAAGGAAAGGGAAAAGACAGGAGATAAGAGATGGCTTTGTATGGCTAGGATATGGAATTGGAGCACAGGGAAAGAATGGAGAGTATTTTGTGTGTATTTGGGAAGATGGGAAAGAGGGGAACAGAATGTAAAAGAAAATGAAGAGGATGCAGAGAAGGAAAAGGTTAGACAGGTATTTGAGAACGGGGAGAGATGGGAATTATTAATGCTAAATCTGAAAAATCCTTTTATGTGGAATTAGGAAATTCTGTATGAGTTTTAATTGATTTGTATTGAGTCATCTTAAAATTGTATTCACTGTCTGAAGGGATTTTGAGAAAATTAGTTTTTGCCTTTTTTGTGTCTCTGACTATGTTTCTGTTCTGGACAATATGCAATTTAGAATTTTTATGTATTGGGTATTTTAAAAGCAAAATGATCTACAATGTTCACCTTATGAAACATGTATTTGATATGAAAGTTAAGTCCCAGAAAGTTCATGGGACAAATCTCTTACTGTTATCAATATAGTGTCAAGGTAAATGCCTGTTTAGGATTTATCTGAAACTTTGGTTAATGGAATTTGTTATTGGAGGTAAACTTTCTTGGGCTTGTAGCTGATATTGTTTAGGATTTTAAAGTTCCACCTTCTGTAAGTTACTGGGACAATTACCTGGAGTAAAACTGAGTTAAGGCTATTTTATCCTGTGTCCTGTATGTGCTGAAGTCTCAGTTTTGACTGATTATATTGTGTTATGGCCATGTCTCTGTTTTTCCTCCTGTAACAAATTTCTCTAATCTAAGCAAGTGGAAATCAAAGAAAGTAGTTAGTGGAAGATATAGAACACAATAAAGTACATATTTTAATTGGCAGTCCAGCTCTGTAGGACTCTCTGGCTGCTGCTATAACAAACCTTTGGGGCTAGAGTTTCTTTATAGATAAAGAAACTTCCCCTTTGTGTGAGAAGAGTAGATGTTGTATGTTGATGGAAGACAGGGCTAGGTTGTCAGGTCTCTGGACCCCAATCCTAGACCCCTTTGGTTACTTATCAGAGATTTATGTTAACATCCAATGTGTTTTTCATGTTTTGCATGATCATGGGTGCTATATGGAAGGAAGGGATTCTTGATAGCCAAACAATTCAATGCAGTGGTAATGATTATTGCCAGCTATCAATGTAGAGAGGTTTCTGTTGTTTTTTTTTTTCTGTTGTTGTTGTTGTGTTAATATCTGCACTAGTTGTGTGAAAGCTTTTCCTTGTGAGAATTTAGGGCTTTTTCTGGAAGAGATTATACTATGGGGCACAATATTTTGCCCATTACACTAGTCCTTTGAGGAAAGAAAAGCAAGAATTCTGGGAAAGCTTTTTTTTGGTATTTATCTTAGGGAAGGTTATTTGGACAAGAGGCATTTGTGAGAGCCTCATCCCCTCCCTCAGCCCTTTTCTGGGTAGGTTTCTAGTGTCTGGTCACTTTTGTGTATTCTCTTCTGCTCAATATTAATCTTTGTGTTGTTAATGTATTTGTGAAAGTTGCTTCTTTCAGACTCTGAGTGATAAAATTCCAATCACTTGGTCAACCCGAGTCACCTGAGACCTGATTCTGACACTCAGCACCGGCTGCAGCCACCACGAGCACCAGCTATCTGCCCTCTTCATTCAGACCCACCGGATCTAGCTACACCCCTTTTCAGCCTGAAGCAGCTCCAGAAGATGAGACCTTAGTCCCTTTGTCCCAAATGAGTTGGGGTTTGGACTGCTTGAAATGGGAATGGTGTGACAAGGGCCCTGAGGCCTCAAGCCACTACAGTGCTGGAGTTCTATGGCTGCCAGATGCCAATCTGGTCTAGGATAAGTGGGTTTCCAAGACAGATAGTGGAAAATGGTGGGAGCGGGTCTCTGATTCCTGTTCATTGTTCTGAGATCAATGTCCTGTCACTTGCTTGCTTATGCAATAATTAATCATTGGAGTTCAAGATTTAGCTAAGTTCAGGGGTAACTGAACTCCACAGGAACTGAAAGCTTCCACTGATGTGAGTGTTGGTTCTAAATGGGGGATGGTGGATGATAGTTACTACAGGGAGAGATCAGCCTGAAAGTCTGGGTCATAGATGCCGTAGTGGAGGATGTATGTTGGGGTAGGAAATCTGTGAAAGAAGGAGAACTGAAGGATATATAATTGTTTAAGGGATTTTTAGTTCCAGAGTGGAAAACCCCTACTGTACTAGTCCGTTATGTGAGATGAACTTAACAACTAGAGCCCTAATTACATTACCAATCCACCGGAACCTGCAAAAATATATCAGTGGAAAGTACTGCCACAAGGTATGAAAATAGCCCAACCATTTGTCAGTGGTATGTAGACAAAATATTGAAACCCATTAGGAAGAAATACCCTGAAGTACAAATCATTCATTACATGGATGATATTCTTGCAGTATATGTCAATGCAGATACTTTAGAACAAGTATTGGGTGAAGTCAGGAGTGAACTTGAACACCATGGCTTGAAAATAGCTTTTCAAAAGATATATTTATATAGGTGGAATATTATGGATTAGAAATAAAAATTAGGATGCCTATTGATCAGTTGCAACCCTTATATGATTTGTTAAGGGGTATCAGTAAATTGAAATAAAAAGGATATATAGCTGTGGTCCATGTGGTCCAGGGGACACCAGACTGGAAATTCCTTTATAGCAAAGGGAGAACCTGCTGATCCTGAGGAGATGGTTCTGATACCAGCTCTACCTTTGCACATGCCTCCACCGTCATATACCCTGGATGAGGCTCTAGGAGCCCAGGAGGACACTAAGGGTCATTAGTTCTTGTCTGATGGAAGGGAGGTCCTGACCAAAGCAGGTATGAGACATCTACTTCAATACCTACATCAGGGTAGCCATTGGGATGTCCAAAACCTGTGTGATGTGGTGCTCACAAAATGTTCAACATCTGGGGTGTACACATTAGCCCAGCAAGTGGTAGGTGGCTGCTTTATTTGTCAAAAGGACAAATAAAACAGCTCTCTGGCAGGCTCCACAGGGTGGAAGGCTCCCTGGCATCAGACCCTTTCAGAGTGTGCAGGTGGATTTTACTGAATTGCCCCCTGTGGGGCGTCTCAAATACCTGCTGGTCCTCATGGACCACCTAACATCTTGAGCAGAGGCCTATCCCCTTTGTCATGTCACCCTTTGGTTGTGGCTAAGGTCCTCTTAGAACAAATTATCCCGAGGTATGGGCTGGTGGAGTGCATCGATTCTGATCAAGGTACACACTTGAGGGCCAAGCTTTTGCAATCTTTAATGAAAGCCTTAGAGATAACTTGGGAGTTTCATACTCCATGGCATCCTCCTTCCTCAGGAAAAGTAGAAAGGATGAATCAGGAGATTAAAAGACTATAGAAACTTGGTTACCTTGGATGAAGTCCCTTTGACTTTACTGAGAATCAGAACAAAACCCCGGAGAGATATTGGGCTGTCCCCATATGAATTGTTATTTGGTTACCCATGTGGGCCTTGGCAAATAGCAGAATATATGAGGAGAAATGAAAAGGGAGTTCTAATCCGGCCCTGGTACCAATGGGCTTGGTAACATTCAACTTGAAATGTTAATATCAGGATTAATTAGACTGAAATTCTTCTTTTTGCCTGGAAAGGGTGTGAATCATTTAGGAATCCAATTATATGATGATTTGGAGCGAGAGAAATGTAGCATTGATACTTCCCTAACACAGACTGGGGTACTAATGGATGGGGAGATACATGGCCACCTGAAAGAATAACCCAAGAGTATGGACCGGCCACCTGGGCTCAAGATGGTAGTTGGGAATACAGAACTCCTATTTACATTTTAAATAGATTGACTCCAAGCTGTCTCGGAGATTGTCACTAATCCAAAAGCCCTGGACTTATTGGCAGATCAGACAACCCAAACCAGAGAGGCAGTCTTATAGCACAGATTGGTTTTGGATTATCTACTAGCAGAGGAAGGGGGAGTGTGTGGAAAGCTGAATCTTTCCACTTGCTGTATGTGAATTGACAATATTGGGAGAATAGGGAAGGAGATTGCCAAAGATATTAGGAAACTAACGCACGTCCCTGGGCAAACCTGGAGTTTTCCGTTCAGTACATCATGGTGGTCCTGGTTCAATGGTAGCTGGTGGAAGCAGGTATTATGATTTGGATTAATTGCTTTAAGTGGAGTAATATTTTTACCAATTTGTCTGCCATGTATAATACGTATTGTTACTGGGATAGTACATAAAGCTATAGCTGAAATTCTAGGGAATGAAAACAAAACACGTATGCTAATGCTGCAACATCAAGGATGGACCCCAGTAAATGAAGATGCTGGTGATGAGGAGGTCGATACTAAGAGTAACAGGTTGTTGCAAAAATTTTGGGATGAGAGCTCTTCAAAACATTAAGAAATAAAAAAAAGAGGGGACTGAGTGTGCCAATTGGAGTGAAGATCTCTCAGGACTATAGACTAAATTAGACAAAGCCTGGAGGCCTAAGTTCTGGTTTCCAGGGTGGAGGAGAAAGTAGAAGGTAGTCTGATTTATAAGCTGTCAACATTCCAATTCCTAAATAAGGAAAGTAAAGCATATATAACCAATTAGAATGTATGCAAGGGAAAAGAGGGGTGGGCTTGGGATTTTCTTTGTTCTGGACTGTATAAAGTTGCCCGGGATGTACTGGACAGCGGCTCTCCCAACTCTGGACTACTTTGATCCATTGTGGGACCGCCTGGTACTCATGAGCTCCTGAATAAAGCCTTTGTTCTATACCTTGAGATGCCTCTGTAGTATTGATTATTATTATAAGGGCCTGAATATCCCACACACCTGTCAATTCCCAAATCTTCTAGTATGCTCTTGATAGTTACAGACTTTTTCAATTTCAGCATAAATATTTCTCTATTTTAGCATTGCAAATTCATTGGAAGTAAGGTTCTATATCTTTAGAAACTGTAACAGGTAGGCATGAGTTGAGAAACAAGCAATATGAAAAAACAGACCCTGTGGCAATACAAAGCATTAAATTCACTATAAAAACTAAATATTCTTCCAGTAATAGGTGTATTCTGTCCTACTGTGCCACCAGTTCTGACCATGTCATTGATCTGCTGAAAAAGCTTTTGGGGATCCCTATTGCCTCTAAAATAAAATATGGATTATTTAGTTTACTATTTATTGATGGATTTTTAAAATATTCTGATTTACTAAAAACAAACAAACAAACAAAATATGAATTTTCATTTATGTTATAGAAAAGAAGCGAATTATACAGGAATCCAATCTCTATTATATATATATTTTCTTTTCAAATACATATAAAATTAAGCATACAATTTTCTTTTTTGTGCTATTTAAAAAATTTTTAGATCATACATATATTCATTTTTAACATTTTCATATGAGTCATATTGGGAGAAAAAAATTAGGAAAAAAGGTAAAGCACACACACACACACACACACACACACACACACACACACAAACCAGAAAGGGAGGAAAAGGGTGAAAATAATTTACTTCAATCTGCATTGATTCTCCATAGTTCTCCCTCTGGATGCAAATGGCATTTTTCCATTCAAATTTTATTGGAATTTCCTTGGAGCACTGAATTACTGAGAAGAGCCAAGTCTATCATAGTTGATTGTCATACAATCTTGTAGTCATTGTGTACAATTTTTTTTGTGGTTTTGCTTGCTTCACTCAGTATCAGTTCATGTAAAACTTTCCAGGCTTTTCTAAAATCAGTCTGTTCATCATTTTCTATAGAACAATAATATTCCGTTGCTTTCATATACCATCACTTATTCAGCCATTCCCCAGTTGACGGGCATCCCTTCATGTTCCAATTATTTTCCATCTCAAAAAGAGCTGCTACAAATACTTTTTGCCCATGTGGGTCCTTTTCTCTCTTTTATGATTTTTTGGGGGATACAGACCCAATAACGGCATTGCTGGATAAAAGGGTATACACAGTTTTATAGCCATTTGGACAGAGTTCCAAATTGCTCTCCAGAATGGTAAAATCAGTTCACAACTGCACGAACAACATATTTGTAAACACATAATTTTCAAGATTGCCTTACTTGGGTGTGATTTCGACCATCCTTCTTAATATCCTTTTCTCAATAAAAAAACCTAACTATTCCTGGATTTGGGTAGGCAGGTAGCATAATGGTTAGAGTGCCAGGCCTGGAGTCAGGAAAGCTTAATTCCCTGAATTTGAACCTAAACTCAGATACTTACTAGCTGTGTGACCCTAGGCAAGCTACTTAATGCTGTCTATATCAATTTCCTCATCTGTAAAATGAGTTATAAAAGGACAAGGCAAACTATTTTAGTATCTTTGACAACAAAACCCCAAATAGTATCACAAAGAGTCAGACATGATTGAAAAAAATATAAAAAACAGCAAATCTTTAGAGTAGCCGTTAGCCTATCTTCCAAACTAATTTTACATTGTTTTTTTGTTTTTTGTTTTTTGTTTTTTGGCCTGCAGGCTATTCTTTGAATTCAGCATTACACATTTCTCTTCTTTGATTTTTTCACAGGTTATCCTGCAAGCCTGAAAAAATCCTCCTTCACTTCTAGCTCTCACAGTCCTTAACTGCCCTCAAAATTCTTCTCAGGTCTCAGGTGCTACTATTTACAGTAAGCTACTGTGAACTGTTTAAATTTGACTTTGCCTACCAGCTTCAAATTTTTTTGTTGTTTTGTTGTTGTTTAGCTGAAACTGACACTCTTGAATCATCTAATCCAATTAAAATTACTGTAGTAATTGATATTTAAAAATACATAACATAAAAATGAAAAACATGAAAAATGTGATTTCCAATCCAGCATGAGAAACTGAAAGAATAGCCTTGAAGCAAGTTCAAGGTTAAAAAAATATTTCTAACACATTCTACCCCGGGCCAATCCTTTTATAATTTAAACCTCCAGGCCTGCAGACCATTATATGCAGCAGGATGGAGGGACAGGGCAGAGTATTGGCTGTGGCCCCAGATCTGTAGAAGTCTCAGGAGCCAGATCAAACTCTCTCTATACCCCATCAATTAAAAACAAGGTACCTGACAGTTTTCTTAGGGCCTTTCTTCATTAAAAGAAGCTGAAAACAATATTAATACTATTTTTTAAACAATAGGGAGAATAATATCAGGGACAGTTAATAATCTAGAATAGAATAATCATGATGGAACCGCACCAGAAACATTAGTTCTACAGAATGGATGAGATGTCTAAACCTTGTTTCTTGTCCCCTGATCTTTATTAAATGACTTAAAATAGTGAAGAGATGACACTTCTTTTATTTTTTTTTATTTTTTTATTAAGCTTTTTATTTGTATAACATATATATGGGTAGTTCCCCAACATTGATCTTTACAAAGCTTTCCATTACAAATTTTACCCCCAGTCCCCTCCCCTCCCCAAGATGGCAAGAAATCCACTACATGTTAATAATGTTGAAATGCTTGAGAAGTTATGCAAGAAAAATCCTAGATGCAAGAAAAAAAAAGAATCAGAGAAAGGCAACACAATGCAAGCAAATGTCAATAGAGATCATGAAAATGTTACGTTGTGGGCCATATTTCATTTCCCTCTCTATGGGTGTATATGGTTTTCTTCAGTGAACAATTGGAACTGGTTTGAGACAATTCTTTGTTGCAGAGAGCCATGTCCATCAGAATTGATCATCATGTAATACTGTTGTTGCTGTGTATAATGATCTCCTGGTTCTGCTCGTTTCACTCAGCATCAGTTCATGCAAGTCCCTCCAGGCCTCTCTGAAATCGTCCTGCTGGTCGTTTCTTACAGAGCAATAATATTCCATAACATTCATATACCATAATTTATTCAGCCACTCTCCAATTGATGGGCATCCCTTCAGGTTCCAGTTTCTAGCCACTACAAAAAGGCCTGCCACAAACATTCTTGCACAGGTGGGTCCCTTTCCCTCCTCTAAGATGTCTTTGGGATATAGGCCCAGTAGAAACACTGCTGGGTCAAAGGGTATGCACAGTTTGAAAACTTTCTGAGTATAGCTCCAAATTGCTCTCCAGAATGGTTGGATCCGTTCACAGTTACACCAACAATGTATTAGTGTCCCAGTTTTCCCACATCCCCTCCAACATTCATCGTTATCTTTTCCTGTCATTTTAGCCAATCTGACAGGTGTGTAGTGGTACCTCAGAGTTGTCTTAATTTGCATTTCTCTGATCAATAGTGACCTGGAGCAACTTTTCATATGACCAGAGATGGTTCTAATTTCATCATCTGAAAAATGTCTGTTCATATCCCTTGACCACCCATCTATTGAAGAGTGGCTTGAATTCTTATATATATGAGACAATTCTCTATATATTTTAGAAATGAGGCCTTTATCAGAATCATTAAATGTAAAGATGATTTCCCAGTTTGATGCTTCCCTCCTAATCTTGTCTGCATTAGTTTTATTTGTACAGAAACTTTTTAACTTAATATAATCAAAATTATCCATCTGGTGTTCAATTAGGAGTTCCAGATCTTCTTTGGACATAAATTTGTTTCATCTCCACAGGTCTGAGAGGTAAACTATATTACGTTCCTCTAACTTGCTTACAAAGTCCCTCTTTATATCTAGATCATGAACCCATTTAGATCTTATCTTGGTATGTGGTGTTAGGTATGGGTCAAGCCCTAATTTCTTTCACACTAGTTTCCAATTTTCCCAGCAGTTTTTGCCAAATAGAGAGTATTTATCCCAAAATAATAAATCCCAAAATGGACTGCTCTATTTCTTAGCCAGCACCAAATGGTTTTGATGACTGCTGCTTTATAATATAGTTTTAGATCTGGTACAGCAAGGCCACCTTCATCTGCCTTTTTTTTTTTCATTAATCCCCTTGAAATACTTGACCTTTTGTTCTTCCAAATGAACTTTGCTACTATTTTTTCTAGATCTGTAAAATAATTTCTTGGGAGTTTGATTGGTATGGCACTAAATAA
>JAJPUD010018089.1:0-12757 GCA_023553655.1 Myrmecobius fasciatus
TAAAATGACAGGAAAAGATAACGATGAATGTTGGAGGGGATGTGGGAGGGCTGGGACACTAATACATTGTTGGTGGAACTGTGAACGGATCCAACCATTCTGGAGAGCAATTTGTAGCTATGCTCAAAAAGTTGTCAAACTGTGCATACCCTTTGACCCAGCAGTGTTTCTACTGGGCCTATATCCCAAAGAGATCTTAGAGGAGGGAAAGGGACCCACATGTGCCAGAATGTTTGTGGCAGCCCTTTTTGTAGTGGCTAGAAACTGGAAACTGAAGGAATACCCATCAATTGGAGAGTGGCTGAATAAATTATGGTATATAAATGTTATGGAATATTATTGTTCTGTAAGAAACGACCAGCAGGACGATTTCAGACAGGCCTGGAGAGACTTGCATGAACTGATGCTGAGTGAAACGAGCAGAACCAGGAGATCATCATGCACAGCAACAACAGTATTACATGATGATCAATTCTGATGGACATGGATCTCTGCAATAAAGAATTGTCTCAAACCAGTTCCAGTTGTTCACTGAAGAAAACCATATACACCCAGAAAGAGGGACATGAAATATGGACCACAACGTAACATTTTCATGATCTCTATTGACATTTGCTTGCATTGTGTTGCCTTTCTCTGATTCTTTTTTTTTTCTTGTAGATAGGATTTTTCTTGCATAACTTCTCAAGCATTTCAACATTATTAACATGTAGTGGACTTCCTGCCATCTAGGGGAGGGGAGGGGACTGGGGGTAAAATTTGTATTGGAAAGCTTTGTAAAGATCAAGGTTGGGGAACTACCCATACATATGTTATACAAATAAAAAGCTTTAAAAAATGTCAATTGTACAAATTGGAGAAAAATACAGAAAGGGATTGAAATTAAATCCATATCATCAATGGTTTTATCTTTACTAAATGTGTTTAAATCTGAGTTTATTACAAGCAAAAAAAATATTCCTGGTACTATCAAGTAGGAAAATTATAAAGTTCATTGAATTTCCTTGTCTAACAATTATAGCCAAGTTGCATTTTGTTCAGATTGTTTCAAATCCAAAGCACACTGAATCATACAACATGCAATAGAGATGAACATTAAATGTTCAAAGATTTTTAAAAGTTATCATTATGCTAACTCAGATTGTTGTACTGTTTATGAGTGTACTACAAAATCCACACTCAACAATCTTAGGTGTTCTTTTTCACAAATGCATGCTTTAGTGCTTTGAACTCTCCCCCCGTTTAAAAAAATATATCAAATAACAATACATTCAAGGATTTTCAATAAGCACCAAACTACCATGTTAATGAGGCAAGAGATACTTTTGGAAATTAATAAAAACTCATTCAATATGAGGAAGCATGATGAAAACAGTTTATATATGAATGCTTGGGGTTAAGTAAGATCTAATTAGGTCTATTTAAATAAAAGTCTTTATGGAATGAATAGAGTGATAGGGTTAGAGTCAGGAAAACTTGAGTTCAATTCGTGCCTAAAACAGGTTATTGCTTCCCTTCTAATCTGGTTTCCATTAGTTTGGTTTATACAAAAACTTTTTAATTTAATACAATCAAAATTATCTATTTCGTGTTCAATAATGAGCTCCAGTTCTTTGTTCACAAATTCCTTTCTTCTCCACAGATCTGAGAGATAAACTATCTTATGTTGTTCTAATTGACTTATAATATCACTCACCTTATTGATATTTTTTTCATTAATTCCCTTGAAATTCTTGATTTTTTGTTCTTGCAGATGAACTTTGTAATTTTTTTTAGCCTGTAAAATAATTTATTGGGATTTTAATTGGTATGACACTAAAGTATTGTCATTTTTATTTATTTGCTCAGCATACCCATGAGCACTTCTTATTTTTCCAATAGATTAGATATGACTGTGTGGAAAGTGTTTTGTAGTTGTGTTCATATAGTTCCTGACTTTCCCTTGGCAAGACAGACTCCAAAATATTTTATGCTATTGACAGTTATTTTAAAAGGAATTTCTCTTTATAGCTCTTGATGCTGGAATGTGCTGGTAGTATGTAAAAATGCTGATTATTTATGTGGACTTATTTTGTATCTTACAACTTTGCTAAAGTTGTGGAATATTTCTAATAATTTTTAGTTGATTCTCTAGGGTTCTCTAAGTGTACCATCATATCATTTGCAAAGAATGATAATTTGGTTTCCTTATTACTTATTCTAATTCCTTTAATCTTTTTTTTTTCCCTCTTATTGCAAAAGCTAACATAATCGGGGCATCTAGGTGGCGCAGTGGTTAGAGCACCAGCCCTGAAGTCAGGAAGAGCTGAGTTCAAATCTGCTCTCAGACACTTCCTAGCTGTGTGACCCTGGTCAAGTCATTTAACCCCAATTGCCTCAGCAAAAAGCAAAACAAAAAAAAGCTAACATAATCTAATAAAATGTGAATAGCTTTAGTTATAGTAGGTAATCTTTTTTTTTTTTAACCACTGATCTTATTGAGGATGTTTCTAGTTAGTATCCATTATAAAAGTGATAGCTGATGGTTTTAAATAAATGCTAGTAATCACTTTAAGGAAAAGTCCACTTATTCCAATATTCTCTAACATTTTTAATAGGACTATGGATCATACCTTTATAAAGAAACAGGAAATATTGGAGTAATCCTACTACTAACTGTTATAGCCACAGCATTTATAGGCTATAGGAATGGGTGTTGGATTTTAAGAATTTTTTTTTCTGAATCTAATGAGATAATCATATGATTTTTATTAGTCTGGTTATTGATATGGACAATTATACTAATGATTTTCCTAATATTGGCCCAGACCTACAATTCTGGTATAAATCCTACTTGATTATGATGTATTATGCTGGGGATGACTTTCTGTATTTTTTTTACTAACATTTTATTTAAGATTTTTACAAAAATATTCATAAGGGAAATTGGTTTATAATTTTCTTTCTCTGTTTTGACCCTATCTTGTTTAGGGAACAGCACCATATCTATGTCACAAAAGAATTTGGTAGGACTTCTTCCATACCTATTTTTTTTAAATAGTTTGCACAGTATTGTAATTAATTGTTCTTTACATGTTTGGTAGAATTCACATATAAATCCATCAGGCCCTGGAGATTCTTTTCTTAGGGAGCTGATCAATAGTTTTTTGGGTTTTTTTTTTGTTTGTTTGTTTGTTTTTTGTTTTTTTTTCTTATTTCTTTTTCTGAAATGGGACTATTTAAGTAGTTGATTTCTCTCTTCTGCTAACCTGGGCAATCTATATTTTTGTAGATATTCCTCCATTTTACATAGGTTATCAAATTTATTGCCATATAGTTAGGCAAAATAACTCCTAATTATTGATAATTTCCACATAAATCATCAACATTTTTATATATTACCAACAAAGTTCAGCAGCAAGAGATACAAAAAGAAATTCCATTCAAAGTAACTGTCAATAGTATAAAATATTTGGGAATCTATCTGCCAAGGAAAAGTCAGGAACTATATGAACTAAATTCCAAAACACTTTCCACACAAATAAAGTTAAACATAATCAGTTGGAAAAACATCAAGTGCTCATGGGTAGGTTGAGTGAATATAATAAAAATGATAATACTACCCAAAATAATTTACTTATTTAGTGCCATACCAAACAAACTCACAAGAAATTATTTTACAGGACTGAAATAATAAATAGCAAAATTGATCTGGAAGAACCAAAGTTCAAGAATTTCAAGGGGATTAATGAAAATAAAGGCTGATGAAGGTGCCCTTGCTGTACCATTCAATCCACTTCCATTCAAATTAACGAATGATACTATGAAATATTTAGGAATCTATCTGCCAAGGAAAAGTCAGAAACTATACGAACTAAACTACAAAACACGTTCCACACAAATAAAATCAGACCTAGTTAATTGGAAAAACATTAAGTGCTCATGGGTAGGCCGAGCGAATATAATAAAAATGACAAAACTACCCAAACTAATTTACTTATTTAGTGCCGTACCAGTCAAACTCCCAAGAAATTATCTTACAGATCTAGAAAAAATAGTAGCAAAATTCATTTGGAAGAACAGAAGGTCAAGCGTTTCAAGAGAATTAATGAAAAAAAAGGCAGATGAGGCAGCCTTGCTATACCAGATCTAAAACTATATTATAAAGCAGCGGTCATCAAAAACATTTGGTCCTGGCTGAGAAATAGAGCAGTCAATCAGTGGCATAGGATAGGATCACAGGACAAATTTTGCAATAGCTATAGCAATATAGTGATTGTTAAACACAAATACCCCAGATTTTAGGATAAGCACTCACTATTTGACAAAAACTGCTGAAATTGGAAACTAGTATGGAAGAAATTAGGTCTTGACCCACACCTAACACCACATACCAAGATAAGATCTAAATGTGTTCATGATTTAGACGTAAAAAGTGGTATTATAAGCAAATTACAGGAACATAGGATAGTTTACCTCTCAGAGCTGTGTATAAAGAAGGAATTTGTGTCCAAAGAAGTACTGGAACTATTAAATGAACACCAGATAGATAATTCTGATTATATTAACTTAAAAAGTTTTTGTACAAACAAAACTAATGCAGGCAAGATTAGGAGGGAAGCAATAAATTGGCAAATCATCTTCACATTTAAGGGTTCTGATAAAGGTCTCATTTCTAAAATATATGAAGAATTGTCTCATATTTATAAGAATTCATACCACTATCCAATTAATAAATGGTCAAAAGATATCAACAATTTTCAGATGATGAAATTAAAACTATTTCTAGTCATATGAAAAGGTGCTCCAAATCACTATTGATCAGAGAAATGCAAATTAAGACAACTCTGAGGTACCACTACACACCTGCCAGATTGGCTAAGGTGACAGGAAAAGATAATGACAAATGTTGGAGGGGATGTGGGAAAACTGGGACACTGATACATTTGTTTTGTACCTCTGAATGGATCCAACCATTCTGGAGAGCAATTTGGAACTATGTTCAAAAAGTTATCAAACTATGCATAGCCTTTGACCAAGCAGTTTTTCTATTGGGCCTATATTCCCAGGAGATCTTAAAGGAAGGAAAGGTATCCACATATGCAAAATTGTTTGTCATAGCTCAGTGTCTAGAAACTAGAAACTGAATGGATGCACATCAATTGGAGAATGGCTGAATAAATTATGATATATGAATGTTATGGCATATTATTGCTCTGTAAGAAATGGCCAAAAATGATTTCATAAAGGCCTGGAGAGACTTGAATGAACTGATGTTCATCGAAATGAGCAGAACCAGGAGATCATTATACACGGCAACAACAAGACTCTATGATGATCAATTCAGATGGACATGGTTCTCTTTAACAATGAGATGTTTCAAACCAGTTCCAATTATTCAGCGATGAAGAAAGCCTTATACACCCAAAGAGAGGGATCTAAATGTGAACCACAACATGACATTTTCATACACTCTATTGATATTCGCTTGTATTATGTTTCCGTTCTCTGACTTTTTTTTTTCTTGTAGATCCGATTTTTCTTGTACAGCAAGATAACTGTATAAATGTTTACACATATTTGATTTCTCAAGTATTTTAACATAATTAACATGTATTAAACTTCTTGCTAACCAGAGGAGGGGGTGGGGCTGGGGGAACAAATTTTAACAGAAAGCTTTGCAAGGGTCAGTGTTGAAAAATTACCCATACATATGTTTTGCAAATAAAAAGCTTTAAAATATTTTTAAAAGAGTCCCTTTATTCATCTTTTTTTGCATCTCTTGAGTTCTGCTTTTGGAGGTCAATTTTTTTGTTGTTGTTGTTGTTCAGCTCTACTCATTTCATCAGAAAAAAAAAAATCAAATTTACTTGTATCTTTAAATGTTCATCTTCTTCCCTGAATCATAATCCTCAGTTTAATTGGATCATTTATTCTTAGCTACATGTCAAGTTACTTTGCCTTTCAAAATATCAGATTATAGACCTTTTGATCCTGGGTAAACCTGATTGCGGCTCCTTAGTATTGAGTTTTTTCTTCCTGGCTAATTGCATTATTTTCCCTCACTCTAATAGTTCTGAAATTTAGCCACAATATTCTGTGGAGTTTTTATTTTATGGTCTCTTTCAGGAGGTGATGAGTAAATTCTTTCAATGCATATTTTACCTTGTGATTCTAGGACATCAGGGCAGTTTTCCTTGATGATTTCCTAAAATATAATATCTAGGGTTGTTTTTTTGTTTTGTTTTGTTTTGTTTTGTTTTTCTTTACATGATGGTTTTTAGGAAGTCCTGTAATTCTGATACTGTCTCTCCTACATTTATTTTCCAGGCCAGTTGTTCTTTCAATGAGATATTTTGCATTTTCTTCTATTGCTTTTCTTTTACTGATTCTTGAAGTGTCATTGATTTATTCACTTCCATTTGTTCAATTCTAATTTTTAATGAATAATTTCATTCACTTAGATTTTTATCTCCTTTAGCATTTGGCCAATTGACCTTTTATCTGAAGTGATTACTTTTATTGCACTTTTCCATTTCATAAATTTGTGTTCTCTAAGGAGTTGTTTTCTTTTTTCCATTTTGTCAACTCTATTTTCTAAGGAGTTCACTAAATCTATTTGGTAAGGAGTTTCTTCAGATAATTTCTGTTTCCTTTTCTCAATCCTCTTGTAAAATTCATATTCCCTTTCTCCATTTTCTCCTAACTTTCTTTTTAAGATCCATTTTGAATTCTTCACAGAGAGCCTCTTAAGTTAGGGCCCAAATCATATCATCCTTGGGATTTCATCTGGAGACAATTTGGGTTTAGTGAGCTAGGGATTTGAAATCTGGACTGCTTTCTTCTTAAAAAAAAAACAAAAAAAAAACTTGGTCAGAGTTCTTTTTGCTTTTCTGCACTTTTCTTAAAAGTAGAGATGGAAAGTGCAGAACCAAGATGGCAGAGAGGACACATGTTTGTTTCTGACCTTCTCCCATGACTCTCATACTAACTAGCAAATCCAGCCTCTGAATTAATTCTGCACTGTCTGAATTCACAAATGTTGGGAGAGCAACAAATTACAAGAAGATGATAATTTTGAGGTTCTCCAGAAAAGGTCCATTTCAATCAGTCATGGAAGGAGGTGGGCCAAGTGCAAGCAGGCCAACCATAGACCTCAGGGAGTGCAAGAAGCACAGACTGAGGTGGTGAGGGCTCCATGTGCTGGAGAATCTATGGGAAGGAATCTATAGCAGTGTTGCCTACTCTGCCCTGTATGCAATCCACCAGGTCAGCAGGTAAGTTATAAAACATACAACAAAACACAAAAGGTAAATAAAGAACCACAAAACAGCAGAATTCCACAAGATTTGGCCACACCAAATTACAACTGAATTCAGTCACCACAGCTGGTGCCACTTATAGAGGAAGTGTAGACAATCTCCCTTGCCCTAAAAGCAGATCTCATTTTTTTAAATGAGTAAAAAACAAAAGGGACTCTGACCATAGATAGTCTTCATGGTGAAAGAGAAGAACAGATTTCAAACCCTGAGGAGACTGACAGCAGATTATCTCAAGATGACGCCCCAAAGGGTGATCACACAAAGCTCTCATAAAAGAAGTAATAAAAGCTTTTTATTTGTATAACATATGTATGGGTAGTTCCTCAGCATTGATCTTTACAAAGCTTTCCATTATAAATTTTTACCCCCAGTCCCCTCCCCTCCCCTAGATGGCAAGAACTCCACTACATGTTAATAATGTTGAAATACTTGACAAGATGTGCTATCTACAAGACAAAAAAGAACATCAGAGAAAGGAAACACAATGTAAGCAAACCTCAATAGAGAGCATGAAAATGTTATGTTGTGGTCCATATTTCATATCCCTCTCTGGGTGTATATGGTTTTCTTCAGTGAAAAATTGGAACTGGTTTGAGACAATTCTTTGTTGTAGAGAGCCATGTCCATCAGAATTTATCATCATGTAATATTGTTGTTGCTGTGTATAATGATCTCCTGGTTCTGCTCGTTTCACTCAGCATCAGTTCATGCAAGTCTCTCCAGGCCTCTCTGAAATCATCCTGATGGTCGTTTCTTACAGAGCAAAATTATAAAAGATCTTAAGACAGAGCTGGAAGAAAAACGGGGAAAGGAGAATTTTACAAGAAGGTTTAGAAAAGAAAACACAGACAATATCTCAATAAAATTCATTACAAAATAGTGAAATGAAAGCATATAACTCTTTAAAAATTAGGGTTGGAAAAAGAAAATAATCCCCTGAAAAATGGAATTTGTGAAATAGAAAAAGAAAATAACTCCTTAAAAACAGAATTTGTGAAATGGAAAAAAAATCCACAGAACAAAACAGTTCATTTAAAAATCTGGACAAATAAATAAATAACTTAAACAGTAAAAGAATAAAATAATCTACTAAAAATAAGAACTGGACAAAAGGAAATGTATCCCTCAAAAGAGACAAATAGAATCCATCAAGCAAAACCAAAAAAATTGAAAAATGAAGAAAATATAAAATATCTATGTTGTTTTGATTGCATCAGATCTTGAACCATGGTAAAAACATCTTAAATAAAACTTAAAATTAGATAAAAGTGGGAGACAAGATGGTAGAGGGGGGACATAACTCTGTAATCTCCTCTAAATTTCTTGAAAATAAACAGCCTATTAAGCCTTTACACTGGTTATGTAGGCAAATAATCAATAAATACGTGGAGTATAACACATTTCTAGAAGAAGATATCGTGGAAGAACATCAAAACAGGTCTGTTTTAATTGGGCAGGGGGACATTGCTGAGCCCAGACCACAGCTCAGGGAGACTAGGACAGAAAACTGGGGCTGGAAGTCAGAGCACTGTAGCTTCCATGCACCTGTGAAGCTTCTGTGAGCCTCTTAGGCCACTCTGTCCTGGTTGCAAGCAGGTGGTTTGGCAGATTTCTGTTTTGTAAAAGACAAATTGTAAACAACTGAGCCTGAAAGAATGCAAGACCTATCAAGCATTACCAAGCACCAGAAATCTATCAGCAGAACTGCCCTAGGACAAATTAAAGCAGTTGTCATTGCTTTGTGTAGAACAAAGCTCAAGCCTTAAAAAGATGAGTAAAAAACAAAACAAAACAAACAAACAAAAAAAAAAACCTCTCACAATAGAGACTTTTTATAGAGAGAACAGACCTCAAATCCTGAGGTTTCTAAAGGCAAAGCAACTCTAAAAGAAGCCCCAAAGAGAGATATGAAACGGTCCCCATTTCACATGGCTTTCTTTGAATATTGCATAAAGGATGTTAAAAGAGAGTTAAAAGAAAAATGGGGACATGAAATGAGATCATTGCAAGAAAGAATGGAAAAAGAATGCAATGAATCAAAAAATAAATTGGCCAATTGCAAAAGGAGCTAAAAAAGCTAACTGATGAAAATAATACACTCAAAATTAGAACTGAACTTGAAGTCTTATTGAGTCATTCATTTCCAAGAATCAGTCAAACAAAAACAAAAAGAAAAAAGAAAAAAAAAGAAAATAGGAAATAGCTCCCAGGAATAACAACTGTCTTGGAAAATAGATGTAAAAGAGACAATATAAGTATTATTAGGCTTCCTGAAAGCCAGGATGAAAAAAGAATATAGGTATTATCTTACAGGAAATCATAAAAGAAAACTGCCTTGATATTTTAGAATCATAAGTTCAATTCCCATCAATGCAATCCACCAATCACCTCCTGAAAGTGACCCCAAGATTAAATCCCCAATGAAAATAATAGTTAAATTTCAGAACTATCCTACCAAGTAAAAGATATTGCAAGCAACCAGAAACAAACAAACAAACAAAAAAATTAAATACCAAGAAACCTCAATTAGGATTACCCAGGACCTAACAGCTTCTACCTTAAAGGATTAAAGGGCCTGGAATCTGATTTTCTGAAAGGCAAAAGAAATTGAATTACAGCAAAGAATAAAAATCCAGCTACAATGAGCATTATTTTTAGGGAAGAAGATGAAAATTCAATGATGTATATGAATTTCATCTATTTCTGATAAAAAGACTAGGATCGAGCAAAAATTTTGATCTCCAAATAGAGAACTGAAAAAAAAGCATAAGATGGTAAAAGGAAAGAATTCTTGAGAACTGTATTTCTTTAATGGGTATACTTTAAGTGTAGGTATAATTTGATTTTATTATGATAATATAAAAATTAACTAGAGGTGGAAAAGGATTGTACTGGAAAAAGGAAAAGGAGGAAAAATAAGGGAAATTACATCTCACAAAAAGGCAAAGAAAAACTTATAACTGAGGGAAAAAAGGGAGGGGGCTCAGCATTGTGTGAATCTTACTTGCATCCCTTTTGGCTCTAAGAAAGAATATCAGACATATCTGGTATCCCAAAGAAACTTCTCTCAATTTATAGGGAAGTAGGAGGGGAAAGGGGAAAAGAAAGGAAAACAGTAATAGAAGGGAAAAAGAAAAATTAGGGAAAAGGTATAAAAAATGAGGAGGTCTCTAAAGGAGGAGGACTGTTTGAGAGAGATGATCATCAAAAGCCAAACACAGGCTAGGAGGGAAAGGGGATAGGAAAGAGAAAAGCATAATCTGGAGTAAATAAGATAGCAGAAAATACAGAATTAGTTATTTTAATTATGAAGGTAAATGGAATGTACTCCCATATAAAGTGGAAGTGAATAGCACACTGGATAAAAGCCAGAATCTTAAAATATGTTGTTTATAAGAAATACTTTTTTTTTTCCTGAGGCAATTGGGGTTAAGTGACTTGCCCAAGAACATATAGTTAGGAAGTGTTAATTGTCTTGAGACCAGATTTGAACTCAGGCTCTCCTGACTTCAGGGCTTGGTGCTCTATCCACTACACCACCTAACTGTCCCTAAGAAACTCATTCAAACCATACTGATACATACAGAGTGTAAGTAATGGGCTGGAGCAGAATATATTATGTTTCAAGTGAACAAAAATAAAGCAGGGGTAGCAATCCTGATCTCAGATCAAGTAAAACCCAAGATAGTTCAAATTAAAAATGGTAGGTAAGGAAACCTTAATTTACTAAAGGATACTATAGATAATGAAGTAATATCAATACTAAATATATATGCACCAAGTGGTATAACATGAAAATTCCTAAATGAGAAGTTAAGAGAGATGCAAGAAGAAATACAAAGCAAAATTATATTCGTGGGGAATCTCAACCTTGCTCTCTCAGAACTGCATAAATAGAACCACAATATAAATAAGAAAGAAGTTAAGGAGCTAAACAAAATTTTAGAAAAGTTAGTTATGATATATCTTTGGAGAAAAATAAAGGCAGACAGAAAGGAGTTCACTTTTTTCTCAGCAGTTCATGGAACTTATATAAAAAAGTGACCATTTGTTTGGACACAAAAATTTCAAAATCAAATGCAGAAAGGCAGAAATAGTAAATGCTTTTTTTCCAGATTATGCTGCAGTAAAAAATCACATGAAGTATAAGGTTAGGGGGAAAAAAGACCAAAATGTAATTGGAAACTAAATAATCTCATCCTAAAGAATGAAAGGGTGAAACATCTAATCAAAGACACAATTAATAATTTCATCCAAGAGAATGACAGTAATGAAACTACATACCCAAACTGTTGGAATGCAGCCAAAGTGGTGATGAAGGGAAATTTTATCTCTAGTTGTTTACTGCTATAAAATAGAGAAAGAGAAAATCAATGAAGTGGGTATGCAACTTAAAAAAAGCTAGAAAAAGAACAAATTGAAAACTCCCAATCAAATACCAAACTTGAAATTCTAAAAATAAGAGATTTATAAAATTTAAAGTAAAAAAATTATTGAATTTATAAATAAAGCAAAAAGTTGGTTTCATTAAAAAAACAAGAAAAGAGATAAACCTTTTGATTACAAAAAGGAAAGAGGAAAATCAAATTGCTTGTCTCAAAAATGATAAGAGAGAACTTTCAACCAATGAAGAGGAAATTAGAGCATTAACTAGGAGTTACTTTGACAACTTTATGCCAATAATTTGTATAACCTACATGAAATGGAGGAATACCTACAAAAATATAGTTTACCCTGCTTTACAGAAGAAATAAATAACTTAATTATAAAAATAAATAGAACAAGTTATTCATCAATTCCCAAAGAAAAAATCCCTAGGGCCAGTTGTATTTACATGTGAATTGTATCAAACATTTAAAGAACAATTAATTCCAATACTACATAAACCATTTAAAAAATATAGAAATAGCATCTCCTACCAAATTTCTTTTATGACACAGATATGGTTCTGATACCTAAATCAGGTAAGACAAAATCATTGAAATAGTTTAGGGTCACAGGACAAAACAGTCAATGATTATAGTAGTTTAGTGTTTGACAAACTCAAAGACCCCAGCTTTTGGGATAAAATTTCACTATTAGGCAAAAACTGCTGGGGAAATTGGAAACTACTGGGGTAGAAACTGGGCATTTAATACAATATAACAAGAAAAGGTCGAAATGAGTCCATGATCTACACATAAAAAATGATATTATAAACAAATTAGAAGAACATAGAATAGTTTACCTCTCAAATTTGTGGAGGAGAATGTAATTTGTGATCAAAAAAGAACTAGAGAACATTATCGATCACAAAATAGATAATTTTGATTATATTAAATTAAAAGTTTTCATACAAACAAAACTTATGCAGACAGGATTGGAAGAGAAGCAATAAACTGGGAAAACATTTTTATATTGAAAGGTTCTGATAAAGGCCTCATTTCTTTTTTTTTTTTTTATAAAGCTTTTTATTT
>JAJPUD010018089.1:13157-23861 GCA_023553655.1 Myrmecobius fasciatus
AATTTATTCAGCCATTCTCCAATTGATGGGCATCTTTTCAATTTCCAGTTTCTTGCCACTACAAAAAGGGCTGCCACAAACATTTTTGCACATGTGGGTCCCTTTCCCTCTAAAGGCCTCATTTGCAAAACATATATATATAGACTCAAAGTTATAAGAATTCAAGCCATTCTCCAATTGATAAATGGTTAAAGCATATGAACAAATTTCAGATGAAGAAAATGAAACTATTTGTAATCATTTGAAAAAGTGCTCCAAATCACTGTTGATAAGATAAATGTAAATTATGACAACTTTAAGATACCACTATATACCTATCAAATTGGCTAAGATGACAGGACAAGATAGGGGATGTGGGAAAACTGGAACACTGATACATTGTTGCTGGAACAGTGAATGGATCCAACCATTCTGGAGAGCAATTTGGAAAATTGTTCAAAAATTTATCAAACTGTGTATCAAACTGTGACCCAGCAGTGTTTATATTGTCTTTATATCCCAAAGAGCTTTCAAGGGAGGGAAAGGGACTCACATGTGCAAAAATGTATGTGTCAGACAGACCTTTTTCTAGTGGTTAGAACCTGGAAGCTGAATGGATGCCCATCAATTGGAGAATTGCAGAATAAATTATGGCATATGAATGTTATGGAATATTATTGTTCTATAAGAAACGACCAACAGCATGATTTCAGAGATTCCTAGAGAGACTTACATGAACTGATGTTGAGTGAAATGAGCAGAACCAGGAAATCATTATACACAGAAACAATAAGACTATAGATTACATGGCTCTCTTCAACAATGAGATGATTCAAACCAGTTGCAATTGTTCAGTGATGAAGAAAGTCATATATATCCAGAGAGGGTCCTGTGGGATCTGAGTGTGGACCACAACATAGTTTTTTCACACTTTATGTTGATGTTTGCTTGTATTTTGTTTTCTTTCTGTTTTTTTTTTCTTTCCAGATCCGATTTTTGTTGTGCAGCAAGATAACTATATAATTATGTATTTATACATTGGCTTTATCATATATTTTAACATATTTTACATGTAATGGACAACCTGCCATCTAAGGGAGTGGGTGGGGAGAAGGGAAAATTTGGAAGAGAATTTTTTGCAAGTGTCAATGTTGAAAAATTACTCGTGCATATGTTTTGCAAAAAATAAAAAAAATGAAAGAAACTTTAATTTAAAAAAGAGAGAGAGAGAAATGCCCTGATGTCATAGAATCAGAAGATGAAAATTGCCCTTCAAAGAATTTGCCAAACACCTCAGGAAAGAGCTCCCAAAATTAAAAGTCCAAGGAATATTGTGGCTAAGTTTCAGAATTTATCTGAATTTATTGGACCAAGAAAAAAATATTGCAATTGGCCAAAAAAAACAAACAAACAAAAAACAATTTAAATAGCAAGGGGTCAAGTAAAGATAACCCAGGACCTAGCAGCTTTCAACTTAAAGGACAGAAGGGCCTGGAAACTGATATTCTGAAAGGCAAAGGTACTTGGAATGCAAGCAAGAATAAGCTACCCCACTAAACTTAGCATTTTCTTTCAATGAAGAAGAAGAAGAACATTCAATGAAATATGAGAATTCCATTTATTTCTGATGAAAAGACCAGAGCTGAACAAAAAATTTGACTTTCAAATATAGAACTAAAGTGAAGCATAAAAAGGTAAAAAGAAAAGAACTCTTAAGAATTGTATCTCCATTACAAGTATAAATACATAGTGCATATAAAATTTGATTTTACTGTTATAATATAAAAAAGAAACTAGAGATTAAAGGGGGATTATACAAAAAAGGGGAAAGTGGAGATAAAATGAGGGGAATTACATTTCATGAAGAGGCAAAGGAAATTTTATCATAATTGAAGGAAAGGGAGGGGGATGAACATTGTGTGAATCTTATTCTCATCAGATTTAGCTCAAAGAGAGAATATTAGACATATTTGGTTACATAGAGAAACTTCTCTCACTTTATAGGGAGGGGAAAGTGGAAAATGGAAAGGGTAGGCTAATAGAAGGGAAAACAGAAATAGTAAGGAAAAGGTTTAAAAAAGGGGTAGGGCATTGAAAGAGGAAGGATATTCATGAGGCAAGAGATGTTCATAAGTAAAATACACGGAAGGAGAGAAAGAGGAAAAAGAAAGAGAAAAGTATAATGTAGGGATAATAAGATGGCAGGAAATACATAATTAGTAGTTTTAATTGTGAATGTGAATGGGGATGAACTCTCCCCTAAAGGAGAAGCAGATAACAGACTGGATTAAAACCCAGAATCCTACAATATGTTGTTTAAAAGAAACACATTAAAAAGCAAGTGATAGACTTCCAGGGGTGGAGCCAAGATGGCGGAGATCAGACAGGAGCCTCTGTAACCTCCTCTAATCTTCCCTCAAACCAACAACATATGAAGCCTCTAGACTGATTTTGAAGTAAAAAAAAATCCACATTATCTGGAGGACAACACATTTCTAAAAGAAGATACTCTGGAAGAACTTCAAAACAGGTCTGTTTTAATTGGGCAGGGGGGTGGTCTGCTGAACCCAGACTGCAGCACGGGGAGACTGGGCAGGGAGCTGGAACAGGACCTGGAACAAGAGTCCAAACAGGAGTCTGAACAGGAGTGGGAGCGTTGTGCTTTTCACATACCTCAAAGTCTTCTGTGGGCCTCTTGGGCCAATCTGTCCTTATTGTAAGCAGGTTGTTTGGAGGATCTGCCTTTTTCTGGGGGTAGATCGTGAACCACTGAAACCCTGATGAGCATGGGACCTAGCTGCTATTACACAGCACCCTAAAGCAATCAATCAATCAGCAGAACTGATCAGCACCTGAAATAACTCAATCAGCAGAATTGCTCCAAGGCATATTAAAGAAGCTGTCCCTCCTTTGTCTTGAACAAACCTCACACCTTTAAAAAAATGAAGAAAAAAAAAAGAGGTCTCACCATAGACAGCTTTTATGGAGAGAGGGAAGAACAGACCTCAAATCCTGTGGCCCCTAAAGGTAAAGCAAGTCCAGAAAAAGCCCCAAAGAGAGACATAAACTGGCCTCCATGACATAAGGCTTTCTTTGAAGATTGCATAAAGAATCTTAAAAGAGTTTGTTCACAGTTCCACCAACAATGGATCAGTGTCCCAGTTTTCCCACATCTCCTCCAAAATTCATCATTATCTTTTCCTGTCATCTTAGCCAATCTGACATGTGTGTAGTGGTATCTCAGAGATGTCTTAATTTGCATTTCTCTGATCAATAGTGATTTGGACCAACTTTTCATGTGACTAGAAATAGTTTCAATCTCTTCATCTGAAAATTGTCTATTCATATCTTTTGACCATTTATCAGTTGGAGAATGGTTTGAATTCTTATATATGAGTCAAATCTTTATATATTTTAGAAACTAGGCCTTTATCAGAACCTTTGAATATAAAAATATTTTCCCAGTTTATTTCTTCCCTTCTAATCTTGTCTGCATTCATTTTGTTTGTACAAAAACTTTTTAACTTGATATAGTCAAAATTATCTATTTTGTGATTAATGATAATCTCTAGTTCTTCTTTGGTCACAAATTCCTTCCCCCTCCACAGGTCTGAGAGGTAAACCATCCTACACTGTTCTAATTTGTTTATAATATCATTCTTTATGTCTAGATCATGAATCCATTTCGACCTTATCTTGGTATACGGTGTTAGGTGTGGGTCAATGCCTAGTTTCTTCCATACTAGTTTCCAATTTTCCTAGGAGTTTTTGTCAGATAGTGAGTTTTTATTCCAAAAACTGGGGTCTTCGGGTTTATCAAACACTAGATTACTATTGTCATTGAGGATTTTGTCCTGTGAACCTAACCTATTCCACTAATCCACTGCTCTATTTCTCAGCCAGTACCAAATGGTTTTGATGACCACTGCTTTATGATATAGTTTTAGATCTGGTACAGCTACGCCACCCTCATTTGTTTTTTTTTTTTTCCCTTGAGATTCTTTACCTTGCAAAGCTTTATGTTACAAATGTTTCCCTCCTCCCACCCCCACCCTTAGATGCCAGAAAGTCTAATACATGTTAATTATGTTAAAATATTTGACAAATCGAATATATTTATACATATTTATACAATTATCTTGCTGTACAAGAAAAAATCAGATTTACAAGGAAAAAACCTGAGAAGGAAAACAAAATGCAAGCAAATATCAATAGAGAGCATGAAAATGCTATGTTATGGTCCACATTCAGATCCCACAGGTTTCTCCTTAGGTGTAAATGGCTTTCTTCATCACTGAACAACTGAAATTGGCTTGAAACATCTCAGACTTGAAGAGAGCCATGTCTATCAGAATTGATCATCATAGTATTGCTGTTGCTGTGTATGATGATTTCCTGGTTCTGCTCATTTCACTCAGCATCAGTTCATGCAAGTCTCTCCAGGCATCTCTGAAATTGTCCTGTTGGTCATTTCTCACAGAGCAATAATATTCCATAACATTCATATACCATAATTTATTCAGCCACTCTCCAATTGATGGTCATCCCTTCAGTTTCCAGTTTCTAGCCAATACAAAAAGGGCTGCCACAAACATTCTTCGACATGTGGGGCCCTTTCCCCCCTCTAAGATCTCTTTGGGATATAGACCCAATAGAAACACTGCTGGGTCAAAGGGTATGCACAGTTTGATAACTTTTTGAGCATAGCTCCAAATTGCTCTCCAGAAAGATTGGATCTGTTCACAGTTCCATCAACAATGTATTAGTGTCGGGAGCCAAGATCATGGAGATCAGACAGGAGTCTCTGTAACCTCCTTTAACCTTCCCTCAAACCAACAACATATGAAGCCTATAGACTGATTTTGAAGTAAAAAAAAATCCACAACATCTGGAGGACAACACATTTCTAGAAGAAGATATTCTGGAAGAACTTCAAAACAGGTCTGTTTTAATTGGGCAGGGGGGTAGTCTGCTGAACCCAGACTGCAGCATGGGGAGACCGGGGCAGGGAGCTGGAGCAGGGAGCTGGAACAGGAGTTGGAGTGCTGTGCTTTTCACAAATCTGGAAGTCTTCTGTGGGCCTCTTGGGACAATCTGTCCTAGTTGTAAGCAGGTGGTTTGGAGAATCTGCCTTTTGTGGGGGGTAGATTGTGAACCACTGAACCCCTTGTGTTGCAATTTTATCACCCTTCCCCAGTGCCCTCCCCTACATGGCAAGTATGCCAATATATGATAAACATGTTAGAAATATATGTTAAATCCAATATATGTATGCATATGTGCACAATTATTTTATTGCCAAAAAAAAATCAAACCGGAAAAAAAAGAAACAAAACAAAATGCAAGCAGTCAACAAGAAAGAGAGTGAAAATACTGTGTTGTGATCCACATTCAGTTCCCACAGTCCTCTCTCTATGTGTAGATGGCTCTCTTCAACACTGAACAATTGGAAGTGGTTTGAATCATCTCTTTATTAAAGAGAGTCACTTCCATCAGAATTGATCATTGAATAATCTTGTTGTTGCCATATATAATGATCTCCAGGTTCTTGCCATTTCACTTAGCATCAGTTCATGTAAGTCTCTTTAGACTTTTCTGAAATCATCCTGTTGGTCGTTTCTTACAGAACAATAATATTCCTTAATATTCCTATAACATAATTTATTCAATAATTCTCCAATTGATGGGCATCCATTTAGTTTCCAGTTTCTTCCCATTACAAAAAGAGCTGCCATAAATGTTTTTCACATGTGGGTCCCTTTCCCTTCTTTAAGATCTCTTTGGGATATAAACCCAGTAGAAACACTGCTGGGTCAAAGTAACATACATTTTTAAGCATAGCTACAAAACTGCTCTCCAGAATGGTTGGATCTGTTCAGAGTTCCACCAACAATGTATCAATGTCCCAGTTTCCCCACATGCCTGCAACATTTGCAATTATCTTTTCCTGTCATCTAAACAATCTGAGAAGTGTGTAGTGGTATCTTAAAGTTGTTTTAATTTGTATTTCTCTGATCAGTACTCATTTGGAGCACCTTTTTCATATGACTAGAAATAGTTTTAATTTCTTCATCTGAAAATTTTCTTTTCATATCCTTTTACCATTTATCAACTGGAGAATTGCTTGAATTCTTATAAATTTGAGTCAATTCTTCATATATTTTAGAAATGAAGCCTTTATCAGAACCTTTGAATGTAAAAATGGTTTCCCGGTTTAGTGCTTCCTTTCTAGTCTTGTCTGCATTAGTTTTTTAAACCTAAATCTTATTTGAAATAATTGTAAAATATATATATAATTTTTGAGACACAACCTTAAAAAAGCATACTTAGTACTTCACCAAAACATGATCTCTTGGGTTCAAAATACAAGTAGAATAATTTATAATATTCATCAGAAGCAGAAGTATAAGGGAGTTTGTCTTTTAAAGACATATTCAAAGTCAAAAGATCTGGGTAAAAACAAGCATTTAACTGTAAAATTGCAACAAATTCCTATGATCCCTTTATGAAGTAAAGCAATTCCCTTTGAATGAATTATAAAAGAAACAAAATTATAGAGTGAAGAATAGGCTACTGCTCTAGGTGATCTTTTACAGTGTGTTCACTGAGCTTAGGAAAGACACTCAAAAAGAACTTAACTGCTTATTCTACTTGGGAAAGATTTCCAGATCTGGAAAATAAAATGTAGCCTATGAAACTGAAAGAGCTGAATTATGGACAAATGCAGCCACCAGTAAGAAAATTCACTGGGAATGAGGGTAGTTGGGAAGATCATGCTTGAGAAGTGATAAGATAAAGGCTTCCCCCAACCCCCAACTACTTCTACTTCTATAAAAAAAAGAAAATACAGGTGTCAAAAAGATAACCCTACCCCCTCACATTTTCCTTTTAAAACAGCTAAAATATGGTATAAAATATGGAATAGATCAAAAACGTAAAGTAATTTAATTGCTATAGAGCTGAAAAGAATAGTGGCAGGAGTAGGTAGACAAGAAGTGTAATATTGCATCAATAGCTTTTATTGTATGGGAATTAGAGAAAAGGGAGTAAAGATTGGATAGAGGAATGATTTATTTTTAACCTATATGTGATCATCATATAAGAGAGGGAAACTGGAGGTAGGAATGGGAGAGAAAAAGCAGGCAGGAATTTAATTTCAACTCTTTATCTTCCCTTCTTTTTTCTATAAAATGTCTCCCTCAGTTTTCTTCAACCCTTGCCTTCTCCCCACATCCACAGCTGCTAGTGACTTATCTTTGAATTTTCTTCCATCCTCTCCATATTGATTGCATCTATATATTTATTTACATATTGTATTCAATTATTAAAATATCAACTTTTTAAGGGCTTTCCTTTTTAACTACTGCATTTAGCATGGTACTCACAAAGAATAAACATTTAATAAATGCTTGCCAATTACTAAAAAAGTCAAGGAGACTTGGATGATTAAAATTTCTTCTAATAGAAATGCAATCCAAAAGCAAACAATAGAAGTGGAAGTCTAATTCAAAATAACTATAAAATAGATAAAATAGAAATTGGTATAAAATTCCTTTGAATATTTGTAAAATTTAATTATAGTGTATTCCTTGAAGAAATAAATGCCAACTTAAATGACTTGGGAAAATATTCATTACTTAGAGAAAGGCATATAGAAAAAGCAATTAAGATTTCTGTTGGAAAAGCAAGAATCTATAAGAAAAATGAAGACAGAGGAATTCCCTTGGTGGGAAGTCATGACTTTAATAATTTTGAGTGGATTTGTGAAAGGTTTTCTCTTTCTGCAGTGGCCATGGTGTGGTTATCCTGAGTGATTTCTTTTTTTTCTCTTTTTCTTCCTTCCTTTCTTTTTTTCTGTCTTTCTTTCCTTCTTTATTTCTCTTTGCTTGTTCATTCATTTGTTCCATTCTTCCTTTCTAAATTTTATGTTGTTTTATTTATTGTTAATATGTATAAATGCTTATATACATTAATTCAAATATGACAGAATCACAATTAGGTTCTTCAAAGACCTAACAGTGGTTAGAATAAAAGACCATGCCTGGAACACTATATATGAAAGAGGAAAAGAACTAAGGTTGTTTCAAAAATGTACCATATCCAGCAAAGCTTAGCATAATTCTGAATGAAAAAATAAAATGACATATTAATCAATATTATCATAGACTATTTAAAATAACTACAGAATGTAAGATTGAACTATCTCTGTAGTATAGGAAACAGTGAGTTGATAACCTTAGAGAAAACATGGAAAGACTTGGAGTTGTGGATTATGATGCTATCCATCTTCAGAGATAAAGACAAACAAGTGTAGTATTGTAATACAAAGATATATGGAAATGCATTTATTTATAGATGTGTGATTATAGCTATCTATGTGAATGTGTCCATATATACATACATGCATATATATGCATATGCATATATATGTTTATGTGTATATAGATGTATATAAAAATGCACAGCAGAGAACAAAGGAAAACCTACAAGGAAGCAAAGAAAAGGTACACAGCTCTGAATGCACTAAGTAGTATTCATGATATAACCTTTCTTAAAAGGAAATTGTATTGTGTCACATTCTAAATCCTCTGTTATGTGATATACACATGGCAACTTGTTTATTCTTTTTCTATTTATTATTTAAATTTCATATAAATTAATTAAAATAAAAGAACACAGTGATTAACTCCTGAAAGAGATAAAAAATTAACCCCAAAAGGGATATTGTAACCAATTCTCAAAATTACTGGGTCAAGGAGAAAAAATTGCAAGCAACTAGAAAGAAATATTTCTTATATCAAAAGACCCCAGTAAGAACTACACAGGACTTAGCAGCTTCTATTTTAAAACATAAAAAGGGTCCAGAATATGATATTTTAGAAGGCAAAAAAAGCTTGGATTACAACCAAAAATCAATTATCCTGCATAACTTAGCAAGATATTTCAGAGAAAAAGATTGATATTCAATGAAATCAGGAATTTTTAACCTTTTTTTTATTGAAAAGACAAAAGTTTAATGAAAAATTAAATCTTCAAATGTAAGACAAGAAAAAACATATAGATAAACATAAACTCACACAAAAAAATACAAGAACAAAAAAAGTGTTATTCAAAGAATAAACTATTTTCATCCCTCCATTCGAAGATATTTGTAAATCTTGAGAAATCTATCTTTATTAGGGCAGTTGGAAGGAGTATTTATAGACACAGACTTTGGGTATTCATGATTTTGATGTGATGATATAAAATGAATTTAAGGAGAGGGAAAAGAATTGCACTGTGAGAATCAGGAAAGAAAGATAAAATAGGGTAAATTACTTCATGTGAATAGGCCAAAAAGGCATTACAAAGAGAAAGAAAAAAAGAGGGATGAATATTGTTTGAACCTTAATATCATCAGATTTGGATGAAAGAGAAAATACACATTCATTTGTCTGTAGAAATTGATCTTTGTTGTAGGAATTAGGAGGAATAAGGGAAAATAACAGAAGAAAGGTGGAAAGAAAAAGAGATAGATTGAGTGAGACAGTGGTCAGAAACAAAACACTGTAAGGAGGGACTGGACGAAAAGAGAGAAAAAATATAAACAGAGAAGAAAATAGGATGGAGAAAAATACATAATTGATAATCATAACTAAATTTGAATGGGATACATATACATAAAATAGAAGTGGAAAGAAGATGGTATTAATAGAATCATGCAATATTTTGTTTACAAGAAACAAAACTGAAACAGAGACATACACAGAGCAAAAGTAAAAGATGGAAATATAATATATTATGCTTTAGCTAATGTCAAAAAATGTAGAAAGAGCTGAAGTAGTAATCTTGATCTCAGACAAATCAAAAGCAATAAAATCTAAAGAGATAGGGAAGGAAACTCCATCTTCTTAAAAGGTACTACAAAAATTAAGAAAATATATGTAATAAGTGACAGCATCAAAATTATTAGAGGAGCATCTTTGGATAATTTGATTAAAATAATTAAAACATTGTTTAAATGACTAAAAACAAAGAAAGAAAAATATATCAAAAATGAAATCGGTAATTTGCTCACCAATGAAGAGGAAATTGAAACCATAATTGAAAATTATTTTCCCCAGCTGTATTCCAATAAATCTGACAATAGAGATGAAATGCATGAATATTTACAAAAATATAAATTACAAACAAGAGGAAATAAAATGCTTAAATAACCACATTTAAGGGGAAAAAAAAGAAATTGAACAAGCCTTCAGTGGACACCCTAAGAAAAAATCTCTAGGGTCAGATGGATTTAAAAGTAAATTCTACCAAACATTTAAAGAAAAAGAACAAAAGAAAGAAAAACATAAAAGAAAAAAAATTATTCTAAAACTAAATTAAGTATTTGAAAAATAGGTAAAAGAATCCCACTAAATTCTTTACATTATGACACTAGTAAGTATACTATATAGTATTGATACCTCAACCAGAAAAAGTCAAAACAAAGAATGAAATTCATGGACCAATCTCCCTACTAAACTTTATGCAAAAATTTTCAGTTAATTATTAATGAAGACATTGCAGTAATTTATCTCTAGGATAATACACTTTGACTAAGTGTGACATACCACAAATGTAGCACTATTTCCATTTATTAATAAAATTAATTCCATAATTGACCACATCAATTACAAACCTAATGAAACTATATAATTATCTCAATTAATTCAGAAAAAGGATGAGGCAAAATACAACACCCAC
>JAJPUD010018090.1:0-29574 GCA_023553655.1 Myrmecobius fasciatus
TTCCCTCCTAATCTTGTCTGCATTAGTTTTGTTTGTACAGAAACTTTTTAACTTAATATAATCAAAATTATCTATCTGGTGTTCAATTAAGAGTTCCAGATCTTCTTTGGACATAAATTTATTCCATCTCCACAGGACTAAGAGGTAAACTATCCTATGTTGCTCTAATTTGATTACAATATCACTCTTTATATCTAGATCATGAACCCATTTATATCTTATCTTGGTATGTGGTGTTAGGTGTGGGTCCAGCCCTAATTTCTTCCACACTAGTTTCCAATTTTCCCAGCAGTTTTTGCTGAATAGTGAGTACTTATCCCAAAAGCTGGGGTCTTTGGGTTTATCAAACACTAAATTGCTAGAGTTATTGCCTAGATTGTCCTGATATCCTATCCTATACCACTGATCAACTGCTCTATTTCTCAGCCAGTCCTGAAAGAGCAGCATTTGGAAGACCATAGTAGATAATGATTATATTTTATATTTTGATTCAACTGGACTTCCCTTATTATGGGAGAAAATTCATGTTACAGGCATATGTTTCTATGTATTTTTGCATTGCTTTATATCACAAGATTGTCAATAACAATTTTCTTTGCTGTTACATCTATCAAGGAACCTTATATGATTTTTACATATGCATGGTAGGCACCCTTTTGGAAGGATGTCTTCAATTTTTTTTTGTTCTAGAAAATCAAGCACTTTTGTAAAGTCAAAAGATGATGAGCACAATGAGATATTTTTGAAACTTTTAGCAACTTTTGTGAGCATAAAATTGTATTCTACTGAAGAATTTCATTTGCAAAATCATGTGTGTTTCTTTATCATTCATCCCACAAAAATGACCCAGGTATATGTGTAATATATTTTCATAATAATTTCATAGAGATAGGAAAAGTAGGAATAAGAGGAAATAATTATTGATATGAGTTGCTATTTTATACAATAATAAAATCCAACACCTTTTGCATGAATTTATATTCTTTTATCTTGCAGGTATCTTGAATATTTTCCCTTGGTAATCTTCCAAACTATATCGCTTCCATCACAGACATCTTCAGAATCTACTTGGTTTGGTTCACCTACTTAGCATCTTTTTTATTGCTATCTCCACTTCTTAAAGCACATCAACAAAGGTTTCTTTCAAGATCAGCTCTTTTCTAGGGCAACTAGTCCTTGGCACAGTGTTTAGAGTATCAGACCTAGAGTCAAGAAGACATGAGTTTAAATCCAAACTTAGACCCTGGATAAAGTCACTCATCCTTATTGCCTTCCTAAAATAAACTAGAGAAGAAAATGACAAGCCACTTCAGTATAGTTGCCAAGAAAACCCCAAATGGAGTCACAAAGAGCTTAATACAATGAAACAAGTGTTTTCTGGCTAAGACCATTTCTATATTCATTTGAACTCCTTACGATAAAGAATTTACAATTAAACTTTCTTGCCTAAAATGGTGGGGAAGATGGTAGAGGTTTTATGCTTTATTATTGTAAAAAATATTAATATATACCTATAATTATTCTCCATAAGCTTATTTTTCCCATTTCCAAGTTGAAAAAACTGTGCACAAACAAAAGCCATCAATAAAAACTTGTATTTTAAAATCTAGGGGCAACTAGGTGACATAGTGGATAGAGCACCAACCCTGAAGTCAGGAGGACCTGAGTTCAAATGTAGTTTCACACACTTAACAATTCCTAGCTGTGTGACCCTGGGCAAGTCACTTAACCCCAATTGCCTCAAAAAAAAAAGTCTATATACTTATATCCTGAGATACCCAAGCTAATCATATTTGTTCAAGTAGGTAAAAGACAGGGATAATATTGAAAATAATACCAATGATATTAATAATATTATTGATGTATTTTAATTTATCCATGGCAGTATTTTTGTTGTATCAAAGAACTAGAAAAAAAAAGTAAATTTCCATTGATTGAGTAATGGCTAAGAAAATTGTGGTTCCTGTGTAGAGTAGAAGATTACTATACTATGAAAAATGACAAATATGAATTCAAACAAACCTAGAAACCTTATGTTGACTGACAAAGAGTTAAATATATAGGCCAGCAAAAACAATATAATCAGTTATTGCATGATGTAAAACAAAGAAACAACCCCCCCACTCAGTTCTATGCAATCACAATGATCAAATTTAACCTTGGAAGACCTAATAAAATACACATAGTTGGTGCTTAAACTGCTTTTTTCCCATTTCATTACAAGTAATAGTCCAATGGATAGGGGAGAAGAAACAAGATATATTCAGAAATATAGAATATAAAATATATTAAAATGGCAGAAAAATTGTATCCAGGAGAGAACAGTCATAATGATAGCAAATGTCCATGTGAGAACATAATGGCATTATAACATTATACATTTTGAAAATTATATTTCTATTAAGGGCAATCTATGATCACATTAGTTTTTGTTGAATTTTTGTGTGTATAACTCCAAAGCAGCTTTCTAAAGGCTTGATTGCCTCTTCTTGTTCTCAAGAATCCTTACATATTTAGTTCCATTTTCCAAATTCCAGTGCAGGATTTTCAATGGCTATCATAATTCCATATTAATTCTACTTTTGTGAATTATTCAATTTGTAATAATTCTACCCAGTAATCTTCAGATGGATAAATATATTATCTGTACATCTCCTTATGACTCAGACATATTGTAAGGGTATGTATATAAGTCTACATATAGTTAGATAAAAATATAAATATGTATCTCTACCAACTAACGTGAATCATAAGAAATTAGCAAAATAGTTTCCTATTAGCAACATTTCTGAATGCCCTCTTTATATCTTTGTTCCTTAGGCTATATATGAGGGGGTTGAGCATAGGATTTATCACTGCATAGAACACTGATACCATTTTCCCTAGTTCCTTGGCAGACTTAGGTGTCATGTAGTTGATAATTGCTGATCCATAAAAAATGATGACCACAATGAGGTGGGAGCCACAGGTGGATAATGCTTTGAGTCTCCCTGAGGCTGTCTTCATCTTAACCACAGATACTATGATGCACAAATATGAGATCATAATTAGTGACACGGGTGCAAGAAGTATCACCACCCCCATCAAGAAAATGGCCATCTCTGAGCTGTGTGTGTCTGTAGATGCCACAACTAGAAGTGCTGTGGGTTCACAAATAAAATGAGCAATCCTATTATCTCCTTGGTAATGGAGGCATAATGTGAATGTAGTGTCCACCATTGATACTAAAACACCACTTGACCAGCATGCCAAAGCCAAGAGGCCACACACCCTCCATGTCATGATGAGGGGGTAATGCATGGGGTTACAGATTGCCTAATACCAATCATAAGACATCACAGCTAACAAGGAACATTGTGTACATCCAAAAAAACAGTATGAGAAGAAGTTGAACTGCACAGCCTGTAAAAGAAATGAATTTCCTTCTAGATAGCATGTGAATTAAGGTCTGAGAAACAATGGTAGTTGAGAAGCAGAGGTCAGCCAAAGATAAATTACATAGGAAAAAATACATGGGTGTATGGAGTTGTGAGTCAAGCATAACCAAGGATGTGAGGAGCAGATTTCCAAGTATGGTACCCAAGTAGACTGCCAGGAACAATATGAGAGTAGCAGTTGTGTCTGAGGATCATCAGAAAGTCCCAATAGAAGAATTCTGTCACCCAGGTCTTGTTGGTTTGGTTCATGTTCTCTTTTCTTCTTTGTAAATGAATCAAGACATATAAGATGTAAAGATGTAACAAAGAATCATAGAACTTCAGTTTGGGGAAAGCCTTAAATGTTATCTAGTAGAACCTTCAACTGTTAATAGTTGGCTTGACATGTGAACATTGAATACTTCCGTTAAAAATAGTGATATATTACAAGGAATACATTCCATTATTGGACAATGCTGTAAGAAAATGCTGAAATCTCCCAGTCTGTTATGTAAATTCTATGCACTGATCTGTTATTTCTTCTACAGCAGCAAAAACTAAGTCTGTTCCTTCTGTCACCTAACATCTTCCTTACTATTTGAAGAAAATTTATAGCTCCTCCCTAAGTTTCTTCCTGTCTAGGCTAAATGCTTCCTGTTCTTTCAACCTTCTTAATATGAGACTTCTACCCATTCTGGTCACCCACTTCTACATGTGCTTCTTTTTATTATTGTTCTTTTGTAATATTGGGTAGAGAGCCAAGCAAAACACTCCATAAGCAGTCTGGCTATCAGAGAGGTCAATATATCCTTTGACTCCTTTAAGAAGGAATGAAACCAGGGCAGCTAGTTGGCACAGTGGCTAGAGCACCAGTCCTGAAATCAGGAGACCTGAGTTCAAATCTGACCTTAGACACTTAACAATTCCTGGCTTGTGACCCTGGGCAAGTCACTTGGGGGGAACACAAGACTTCAAATCTTGGCTCTAATGCATCTTAACTGTGTGCCTGTGGGCAGAAGATTTCACCTCATCATTATGAATTTAATCTTAAATTTAAACTAAATTTTAGAGAAAGTACCAATCTGCCTTGGAAGAGGAAGTTCCCTATATTCATTAAATCACAGGTTCATTCTATAAACAAAAGAAAAAGAATGAACAAATGGACAAAGTAATGATCATGTTTTAAAAATCCTATTTTCAGATGTTGTCATTCGCAGTAAACATAACAGAACCTTTCAGATTAAAAAAAACTTTCAAAGTATATTCATCTCTAGTCTTTCATCAACTCTTGCTGATAAATGTTAATTGTGTTGTTACAATTGTTCTTATCCTAGACTATATTAAATTGTAAATTAGAAATAAGAGAATGTTCCATCACAGATTCTGTAATTTCCAGGACAGACCCAGTCACTCAGTGAGAATCCAAATAGGGATTTCTGAACCCAGTACTGGTTTTGAAATGTTAAAATACTGATACATTTCAACTGATTCTCTTAGCTTAGATAAAATCCTTGTTTTGCCCAATAGGAATATGACATATTACTCAGAGAAAGAGGCACTGAAACATCTTAGAATGTGTTTTATGCCATAAGAATACAAAATCCACCGAACCTATACCTACAGAATATATGTTTCTTGAGGGCGGGACTGTTCTTTGTTTTTGTATTCCCAGCATCTAGCATAGAGTCTGGATTAGGATGAGCTAAAAACAAGGTAATTTGAATGCTGAAAAAAAATTGATATTTTGGAAACTTGTTCATAATGAAGACAATCTTAAGTTGGATCAATGAATGGCAAAGATACTATTGGGGCTCAAACTAAGACTCTAGGAAGGCCTTTTTAAATCCATTTTTACTCATAATTTATTCTAGGTTAATGGCATTCCTCATTTACATCCTGAATAAGAAAATCCATCTATGAGTGGGGAGCCAAATACAAAGGAGAACTTCTGGCTCTGAAAAGTTCATTTATGACGGTACCATTTTTACTACCCTAGGATCCCCCTCTGATGATTTTATTTAAAGAGTGGGAGCTCTGAAAAGGCACATAAGTTCCTTTCATGCTGGATTTCTCATGTAAGGCAAAAGGCATAAACAAAGAGACAACGTATCTACTGGTAGTGTGCTCTTCTTACCAGATTTCTAGGATGGGAAAAAATTACTCTGAAGGGTCAAGAGTTGCAAGTAAGTAATATGGCTCTGGAAAACTGCATCCATTAACTGGAAGAAGCCTAACATTTTGTCATGGACTTCTGAGACCATTGGTATCCTGCAGTACATGTCTATAGAATGATACATGAAACCCTGTAACAGACTTTCTGTTTTATACACAGGTTAGTAAGCTGTGGAACTAACTACATTTGCTTTGATGTTCAGGAATGTCTTCTTATTAGTTACTATTACATGAACAAAGTTAAAATTAATCCAGAGCATTTTAATCCACACACTCGTTTCCATAGATTTCTTTTTGAACTCCATTAAATCTCTTTTCTTCTGAAATTCACTATCATATATCAGGTAATTTCAATTTGCTTTGCTCACAAATATAAAGAATGCATGAGCTTGTGAAATGTTTTCCCTTTTCTTATCTCATCAGATTCTTCGAGTTATCCAATGGAGTTTGCTTTCTCACCTTTTTTTCCTCCTTCATTTCTTCTTCTTTATCTCTTTTCTCTTTCCTTCCCTTTCTTCCCCTATTCTTTCTTTCTCTTCTTACTCCTCTCTACCATTCTCTATATCTATTTCTCATTTCTATTTTCATCTCTGATCTGAAACTTATCTCCAATATCTCCAATAATTCCTCCTTATGAGGAATAGAGATGTTTTCCTGATATTTAATAAAAGTAAAACTGTGATTGGCATTTTAAACAAAAGTAGATAGAAATAGAAAATGTCTTAAATATCTAAAGTTTTTGAGGGTTCCAAGAAAATCCCTTTAAAATTTGTACAAAAATATTCATCTACTCCATTGTTTTCTAATTCAATATGTATTTTCTCCAATGCTAGCATTCAAAGAAAAGGAAAATTTCTGATTTTTACATGTTGTTTAGGTGTATGATTTGGAACAGTGGTCCTGATAGTATCTCATCATAAACATCTTATATATGGATAGCATTTTTAAAATACTAAAGCATACTATTATGATATTATAATTGGAATTAAGCATAATATCATTATTATATTATAAAAATGTAATATAACTGGTTTATGTTACTAAATGTCAAGTATAATATTATTTACATTGTACAGTGAAGTCCAAATTATAAATAACTAACTTTCAAATGAATTTATGTAATATATCTATCATGTTTATGAATTGGGATCTACTTGAATTGCAAATTTTCCAAGTATTAGATGACATAATGCAGTTGGTGGATATCACATAAACTGAACAAAGAAGAATCTATATAGGAAGAAATGAAGAAGAGTGAAATAAATCAATGATGTCAGCAAGGTTGCTATTACCAATACCATATTTAACTTCCTTAAGAGAAGAAATATTTTAAAGATTCTGGCACACTAATAGTTAAAGACAATTCTATTCTTCATAAACAGCTACTCTAGGAGCTCAATCTGACAATATTCCACTAAAAACAGGTGTGATTCATGAGTATATAAAATTAATACACTGCTTTCTATATAAATATTCTATTTTAAAATTAATTCATTAAGTTGCACCCCTAATTATTACAGCTTATAGAAGTTCGACAGTTTAAATTTCTTGCCACATTATAAAAAGCAGAGATAAATGGAATGGGGAATGTTTTAGGAAAGTATCTGTAAATTAGAATTGCAGGATTTTTGTTTTAACTCTTCCTTAGAATTATTCACTCCATACTTCAGCTCTCATCATCTTCTCTCCTCATTTATTCATATGACCAATATGACCATACCTTATTCAGATTTAGCACTCTATAGAATTTTTTAAAATTGATCAGTAAGCCCCCAAATTGTCCTGTCTCTCTGCTGAGATATGAAAAAGCATTATGCAAAGTAAACATCTTGTATCAAAGAATCTCAGAATGGGATGGAACGGTAGAGTTCATCAAGATTAATGCATAATTGAGTAAAAATACTCTCTACATCTCCATAAAGGGCTTGGTGACATCCAGTGATGTTTCACTTCCTCTCCTCAGGTGGTTCATTCTACATTTGGATAGCTTCAACTGGTAGAAAATTTTTCTTTATTATGAACAGAATTTTGTCTCTACAACTTTTATCTATTACTCTTAGTTCTAGTTTCTGGAGTCAAGTTAAAAATTCCTAATTCCTCTTTAACATTCAAATCCTTAACAATAGTCATCATTTCCACCTGAACTTAAAGTATGTTCTGGATTCTAGTATTACCAAACTCTTAAAGCAATCTGAAAATGGCATGACTATAAACCCCACATCACCCATCATTCTAACTGCTATTTTCTGGGCATGCTCCAGTCAATGATGTTCTTAAATTGTCATACCTAGTACTGTACAATACATAAATGAAGACAGAACAAGGAATTTATTATTTCCTGCTCTGTCCACTGCTGTCTACCTTCTACCCACCAGAAACAGTGACCTTATCAGAAATCCTTGGAATATCCACAAAAATATCATGAGAAACTTTACAAATTTATGGATGAAAATTATCATGTCTTTGGAATTTCCAAGATGTAACAACCCTGTGAAAAATAGAAATGAAGTCAGCTTGTCATTTTGTTCTTGAAGCTCTATTAGTTTTTAGTGATCATTGCTATTCTTTCACACTATACTAATAATATCAAAAAGCACTTGTTATTAGAAGGGCTCTAAATCCTCACAAAAGGAACCTATTAGAGTAATTCCCTATGATTTGGCTTCTTTTGACCCCCCCCCGATTCTTTTAAGGGCATAAACAATTCAAAGCCCTCACAATAGATTTTCAGGATTCACTATGTCAGGTTTTGAAGAAAAGCTTATGGATTTTATATGAAAACATCAAAGCCTCAAGGGATCTGAGGACTAAAGTTCTGAGAGTTGAATAATATGAGAAAATTAGCACTTCACTGAAATAACAAGTTCTAATCTCATTTGCTGTTCTGAAAGGTTGCTAGTAGATGTTAACCAACTCAGTGAGTTACACTACTTTGGGTGTTTGGATCCCAGAATAGTGACAGGATTCTCTTCTGGCTTCTGTAAGTTAGCATGAAACAACACAATTATGTTTTCCATTATTCTCTAGGAATATGGATGTTAAAGAGATGTTAACCCAAACATCTGTGAGTCTTTTCTCAGGGTCAAGCTTGTTCCTGAAAACATGTTATATCATGGTCCTATGTCTCTCACCTTGTTCATCACTTATGTCATTAGAGAAATAGAGCTGATAGATATGATGCCAAGAAAGGAACAAGATTCAAGAAATCAGTGTTGGTGTTGCTTTTCTTACCCCATATCTGCATTCTGCAATTTGTCTTTCACCTTGCTGCCAAAGAAAGATTTCTTGAATACCAGAACATATGCTCAATGAATTCCAGTGGCTTCGTCAAATAGGGATTCCAAGGTTTCTTGTTTACAGTCATTTCTCACCTTTCAGAGACTAATTGTACACTGCTCTCTCAACTTGAAATTTATTGTCAAGACAAACTGTTCTTATCTTTATACCTAGCACTCACAATTAATTTTGCATAGACTCTCTCCCAAGTGAGGAATATACTTCCTCCTAATCTGTATCTTCATATCTTAGCTCAAATATTACCTTTTTCATGAGACCTTCTTTGATCCCTTCATGGGCCTTGTGTCCATTCCTAAACACCCATAATTATACTGCAATTTTTTGTTCAGTTTTTGTATGTGCTTCTATGAATAAATGCTATCTCTTTCTATAGAATACAGAATATACATTTCTTGAAGATAGAAATTTTGTAATGCTAGCACATCAAGGACACAGAACAGTAATTTAGAAAATGCTTATTAATTGAATTAGTGAATGAGTGTTTAATTGAGGTACCTCTTTTAGGATAGGATAAGTTAAAATGGATATAAAGAAATCCAAAGAGAACTCAATTTATTTTAATTCTGAGATACTTTGCTCCTCATTACTTAGCCTTTACATCTCTTGTCATTACTCCGAACCACCATCTTTTACATCATTTATCAATTCACAACTAATATTTTTTCTTAGATTTATATAATGTCTATACATCCTACATTCTGTCTCAATAGCACTCACTTGTTTCCAGTCTAGACCCATAGGAAGGGTAAGATTAATAATGCAAATTGAAATAGCATAGATGTTTGAAGAATGAGTTCATGTTGGGGAAATAGATTTTGGGGGCCTAAAGAAGATTGCTTTTGAATTTTATACTACCACCCAAAACTACTTGAATTAGAGAAATTAATTCTTTTTATATAAATAATATTCCAAAACTCATTTTTCCAGTTTCTGAGGAATCCTAAGAACAGGAGAAATATGTCCACAAAAGAAATCATTTGGATGAAGTTATTTGCAACAAAAAATTCTGGGAAATCTAGAATAGTGAACAATGACTAGTAAAATAAAAGGACAAAGACAGAAAGACTTTGAATTTAAATATATTCAAAAAAATCTCAAATCAAGCTCCATCTTTCAACAAATCTTCCTATTTTCACCTTTTCTACCTATAATCTTGTTTTCTCACCTGGAAGATAATAACAACAAAGACTAGAAATCCATCTCACAGCTCACAATGATTCTTCAAGTATGGAACATAGAATAGATGTGTGAAAAGTGACTAGGGTTGGAGAGATGGAAACAGGTAACAGGCCAAGACAGAGAGGTTTCTTCCTATATTTGTTCCTTTCCAGGAACAGGATTTGGGAGAGAAAGGGAGAAGTGGTATTCAAACTTAAATCCTCCCTTTGCATAAACAAGTCTCCATCTTTTCAAGGACTTGTCTTTCAAACAAGGGCTGATTCTAGGACTATCTCAGTTAATGGCCTATGATATGGGACAGTCTCTGGAGAATCTACTATGTATACTCTGGAGGATTCCTAAGTCATTAGTTTCTGGAGCTAGATGATTTTTTTCTTTTTTTAAAATTTTATTTGCATAACATATGTGTGGGTAATTCTTCAACAATAACCCTTACATAGCTTTCTGTTACAAATTTTTCCCCCAACTCCCCGCCCCTCCCCTAGATGGCAGGATATCCACTACATGTTAATTATGTTAAAATATTGGCACATCGAATATATGTATACATATTTCCAAACTTATCATTGTTGTGCAAGAAAAATCTTATCTACACAAAAAAATATATCAGATAAAGGAAACACAATGTAAGCAAACCAATCAAGGAGTATGAGAATGTTATATTGTGGTCCACATTTCACATCCCTCTCTCTGGGTGTTTATGGCTTTCTTCAGTGAACAATTGGAGGTGGTTTGAAACATTTCATTGTTGAAGAGAGCCATGTCCATCAGAATTGATCATCATATAGTACTGTTGTTGCCGTGTATAATGATCTCCTGGTTCTGTTCATTTCATTCAGCATCAGTTCATGTAAGTCTCTCCAAGCCTCTCTGAAATCATCTTGCTGGTCATTCCTTACAGAACAATAATATTCCATAATATTCATATACCACAATTTCTTCAGCCATTCTCCAATTGAAGGGCATCCATTCAATTTCCAGTTTCTAGCCACTACAAAAAGGGCTGCCACAAACATTCTTGCACATGTGGGGCCCTTTCCTTCCTTTATGATTTCTTTGGGATATAAGCCCAATAGAAATGCTGCTGGGTCAAAGGGTATGCACAGTTTGATAACTTTTTGAGCGTAGCTCCAAATTGTTCTCCAGAATGGCTGGATCCGTTCACAGCTCCACCAACAATGCATCAGTGTCCCAGCCCTCCCACATCCCCTCCAACATTCATCATTAACTTTTCCTGTCATTTTAGCCAATCTGACAGGTGTGAAGTGGTACCTCAGGGTTGTCTTGATTTGCATTTCTCTGATCAATAGTGATATGGAGCACCTTTTCATATGACTATAAATAGTTTTAATTTCTAGATGATTTTTTTCAAACTGCTTCTCAGGTGTACATTTTACTGCAAGTAATTCAAGCTTAACTCTTAAAATTCTCAATCTCTTTATTCTTACATGCCCATATTCTCTTTGGTCACATGGGTAGGTGCATGTATATGTGGTTGACTGCATAGCTGTGAGGGTCTATTAGTTTTTTGATGTGATATGAGAAATGTGATGATTATCTTATGAAAAAACATGTGAAATCCATATCCTATATTTCTAAATTGGTTTTAATAAATGTCAATTTAATGTCCAGAAATGATTTTTATATCTGATTATATAGGAATATTTTGAATCAAAAGTATTTAGAACCAAAGTATTTCAAAGTCATAGTACCACAGAGGTCATGTACATCAGATCTTTACAAACTAGCCTATTTCTTGTTCACTGTTCAGGATATTTCTTTTTTTGCTTCAGCATCTTTGTACCACTTTCCTCCAAGACCAAAATGTTCTCTCTCATCCTTTGCAGTTCTTGTAATTGCTCCTGCTCCTATCAAGGCTTACCTTAATTGTTACTCCCGTTAAGAGACTTTTCTTGATTTCCCCCAAATGTTATTAGCTTTATGTAACTATAATTTTTGCACATCTTATAACTTCTCTGCAGTCATGTTGTATATCCATAGTAGAATGTCAGATCCTTGAGGGCAGGCTACTCACACTTGGTTTTCTATTCCCCAGTTCCTAGTATGGTGTTTTGCATATTCTGATTGCTTCATAAATTCTTGTTGATTGACTTAATGACAAGTAGTGATTCAGTCTCTATTTGAAGACCTTCCACGATGAGAAACTTATCACTTTCTGTGACAATTCAGTCCATTATTGAACAATTACAATTATTAGGAAAATTTGTTTTTATATTGAGCTAACATGTAACTTCCCTTCTGGCAGAGTGATGACTAATGCAGTGAATAGGATTTACTTTGCTACAGAGCAGTAACACTGCAGTACTCTATGCTTACTTCACAGTTGTTCACAGGCCCATATCAATACAAAACTCTACCTAAACTGGCCCCCCACAAGATTTCTTTCATTTGATATCCCTTTCCCAAAATAGAAGAGAATGAATTTCTTCAGAAGAGAATGGATTCTAGAAGACAAATTCTTCCTTTTCCCAGAACCCGAAAATTTTAAGATACCTTAGTAACCATCTAGTCTAACACTTACTTGATAGTCATTCTCATCATAACACAATTAGCAAATTGTCATCCAGTCTTTACTTGAGGATAAGTGATCAGATATTAGAATGAGAAAATATTTTTCAAAAAAGAAAATACTATGGGAGAAGTAAGATTGGATAAAAAGAAAGGGACTTAAGGAATCGAAGAAGTGATAATTGGTTATCAAAGATTTTACCAGGTATTTATGGTTGAAGTGGAAATATTCACAAGTAATTTTTTTCTTATTTTGTTTTTTTTAAGACTGAAGGTAGAAGTTATTGGATAGTGACATATCAAATAAGAAATGTTTGTATTTCTATCCTATCTGAGTGACCTTTTGTGTACCAAGCTAGTTGGGGATACAATGGATAGAATGCTGGGACTGGATTCAGGAAAATCTGAGTTCAAATCCAATCTCAAATACTTACTATAATGGATAAAATGTTTAACTCCTATTTTAATTTCTTCAAATTATTGAAAATGGGTTCAATAATACTAACTATCTTATAGGATTATTGTGAGGATCAAATGAGGTAACACTTATAAAAAAGTATTTAGCACAGTGCATAGTACATAGTAATGCTATTGTTCAGTTGTATTTCACTCTTCTTGATCCATTTGAGGTTCTCTTAACAAAGATACTAAAGTGTGTTGCCATTTCCTTCTACAATTTACTTTACAGATGAGGAAACTGAGACAAACAGGATTAAGTGACTTGCCCAATGTCTAATATTGAGCTAATATTCACTAAGATGAAACTTCCTGACTTCAGGATCAGCATTCTATCTACTGCACCGTCTTGCTGTGCTTAGTAGATCCTATATAAATTCTCACTCTTTCCTCCTACTCTTTTACCTAATAAGTTTAGACTGATCTATCTTCTGGAAGAAAAATTTGTTTGCTTCTTTCTTCCTTCTGATAGAAAAAAAATAAAATGTTGCTAAATAAAACAAAACCAAAGCTTCAATGGGGGGAAAGGAGCTCTGATGTCAGAATTTAATCTTTATCAGAATGCTAGGTAGTGGTGGCCTCTTTATGATAGGAACAAGAGTGTAGGGACATGACCTCAGATCTCACAGTTACTGTAAAGAACAAAACACCTCCATTTCATGGGAAAACTTGTATCTGACCATGGACCATCTCTTGGCTTTATGCCTTCTTTGCTTTGTCTCTACGTAACATCTGGCTAGGTTGTGGTGCAGAGATATATCACTGCCCTGCTGCTGCTCAGGACCAGCTTCCTAAAGAAGACCTCCACAATCAAATCCATTTATTATCATGCTGGCAAGCATAACCTCTTTCTTTGGAATCACAGTAACCTCTTATAATGGTGGAAACATTCTTAAGAATGTTCTGCCATGCTACAATTGGTGTAGCCAACAGAACACTTAGGAAATAACCTTGGAAAGAGAAGCCTTACCCAGTGGTAACTCCAGGTGGCTATCCTTACACCTGAGGGAAGAAGTGCCCCATGCTTGAGGCCAGAGTATTACCATACAAGGGAACTTGAAGTTTGGCTGTGCCACTTGACAGATTTTCTTGGACGTAATCCTGCACTGGCTATCCATATCCCTGGGTAAGGAGTGGGCAGTATGATAGATATTTGCATCACATCAAGTATACTGGGAAAATGTCTGCAGTAGGTGTAGCTTAAAAGAAAAACTTTTTTTAAAGATTGTATTTATTTTATTCTTAATTTAAGAATAAATAAATAAGCATTTCTGTTACATAGAATAGAAAAAATAGATGATTGTATATGAAATTGCAAATCTATTATGTACAACTTGCAACATAATATATTAATATGGCATTAATGCAATTCATTAAACTATAGTATGATGAAATTATGTTACATTAATGATATAGAAATATATAATTTAACATAGAAATATATTATATAGTTACACATTAATATATTATAATATATAATAAAGTTATTGTGTAACTTTTTCCCCCTTTTTTTTTCTTCTCTCAACTCTTCCCCATCCTACAGATGGTTATCAACAGACACATCATTTTATACATATCTCTATTTATCAGATCTTTCTCTGGATGCAGGTAGCAACTTCTTTTATAGGTCTTTGTAGTTAATTTGTAATAATCAAAATGACTTAGTTACTCAAAGTTGTTCTTAAAATAATATTGCTGTTACTATATAATGTTCTCTTGATTCTGTTCATTTTTTTTTTTGCTTTTTTGCTGAGGCAATTGGGGTTAAGTGACTTGCCCAGGGTCACACAGCTAGGGAATGTTAAGTGTCTGAGACCAGATTTGAACCCAGGTCCTCCTGACTTCAGGGCTGGTGCTCTATCCACTGCGCCACCTAGCTGCCCTATGATTCTGTTCATTTTACTCTCCATTGTGGGTATACATGTTTTTCTAACAGCATCATTTCTTACAGCACATTAGTATTCCAACATACTCATATATTACATCATGTTCAGTCATTTCACAATTGACAGGCATACCAACAATTTCCAGTTCTTAGCCATCTCGAAGAGAGCTGCGATAAATATTTTAAAACATATTGATTCTTTTCCTTTTTGCCTAATCATCTTTGGAAATAAACTTAGTAGTGGTATTGCTGGCTCAAAGAGAATAAGCAGTTGAAAATTTCTTTGAGCACAATTCCAGATTACTTTCCAAAATGATTGGATCACTTCACAGTTCCACCAACAATGATTTAGGGTCCCAATTTTTTGATATTCCTTTCAACATTATTGTTTTCTCCTTCAATCATTGTGGTCAATCTGATAGATATAAAATGATATCTCAAGGTTGTTTTAATGTGCATTTTTCTAACCAAGTATGATTTAGAGTTCTTTTTATAGCACTACAAATTGTTTTAATTTCTTCATTGGGGAGCTGCCTGTTTATATCTTTGACTATTTATCAATCAGTGAATGACAAAGTTCTTTATATATATTTATATTTGATACCTTTATCTGAGAAACTGTCTATAAAAATTTCCCCCAAATTTTCTGCTAATCCTGCCTACATTGATTTTATTTATGCAAATCCTTTTAAATTTAAATTAGCCATTTTATATCTCACACAACTATCTCTTGTTTATTCATAAATTGCCTATCCCTAAATCTGATACATATTTTTCATGTTCTCCAAATTTTCTTGTAATATTTCCCTTTATTTCTAGGTTGTATTTTCATTGTAACCTTATCTTAATAAATGTTGTAAAATATTGGTCTGCGCTCAATTTCTACCACACAGTTTTCCAGCTTTCCCAACAATTTTTACCAAATAATGAATTCTTGTATCAATTCTTTACACTTATCAAACATAAGGTTACTATATTTACATGATGCTATAAATTGTACATCTATTCCATTGATCTACCTTTCTATTTCTTAGCCAGTACCAGATAGCATTGGTAATTACTGCCTTAAAATATAGTTTAAGTTATGGCAGTGATAAATCTTCCTTTACCTTTTTTTTTCAATTGCTTCCTTTGATATATATATATATACACATATATATATGCATATGTATATATATGTGTGTGTATATATACATATATACTTTTGTTCTTTCAAATGAAGTTTGTTATCATTTTTAACCCAGTAAAAATTGTTTTTGGTAATTTAATTAGAATGGCATTGAATAAATAGATTAGATAAAAATGTCATTTTTATCATATTGGTCCTGTCTACCCATGAACAATGGACATTTCTTCAATTATTTCAATCTGATTTTATTTATATAAAAACATTTTATATAACTTTGTTCATATATTGCCTAAGTTTGTTTTGGCAGGAATACTCCCAGGGATTTTATACTGTGTGGAGTTATTTTAAATGTAGCATCTTTTACTATATCTTCTCACAGAATTTTGTTTATGAAATATAGGAATAAGGATGATTTGTGTAGATTTATTTTATATCTTGCTACTTTGCTAAAAGTTAAGTGTTTCAACTAACTTTTTGGTTGAGTCTTTGGAATTTTTCAAGTATATCATCATTGCCTCTGCAAAAATTATACCTTTCTACTTTGTAAAGGTACTATGAACTACTGAGAAAAATGTATGTATATTGCATTCTATTTCCATCCAATTTGATCCAAATTTCTAGCAGATCTAGCTTATCTAAAATTCGATTTGCTTCTTTGGTTTTTCTCTTATTTTTTGTTTAAATTTATCCAATTCTGAGAGGGGAATATTAGAGTCCCCCACTAATATAATATTACTATCTCTACCTGTTATGAACCATACTTGATTGTGATGGGGCAGGTAGATTCTCCAAAAGCCCCTGCAGCTGTAAATCATAACACACTTGAAGGAATTGTAAATAAGCCTTTACTGACACAGATGTTGCTTGAGAATTGAGAATGAAATAAATCAGAGGCAAGGGAGGAGAGAGGTGAGAGAATGCAGTCTCCTTGTATCATTATCATTCTCTCACATGAAGGGATCTATTCTGCTGATCAGAATTAGATCTCCAGCACCATTAGTAGGTTGCTCCCATAACACCCACCTATAATTCATTTAACTGTTCTTTTAAAAATTTAGATGCTATAGTATTTAGTACATGTAGGTTTAATACTGATATTGCTTCATTGTCTATAGTATTTTTTATCATAATGTAGTTACCCTGTTTATTTCGTTTTATTAAAACTATTTTAGCTTTAACTTTGTATGAAATCATGATTGCTTCCCTTGCTTTTTTTTAAATATCAGCTGCAGCATAATAAATTCTACTCCAAATCTTTATTTTAACTCTGAGTGTATCTCTCATTTTAAAAATATTTCTTTTGAATAAAATGCTAATTCTGACTTTTAATCCAAATTATTTCTATTTCCATTTTATAAGTGAGTTAATTTCATTAATATTCAGTTATAATTGGGTTTTTTGTGTATTTCCCTTGTCCATTTTTTCTCCCTATTGTAATTATCAGCTTTTCTTTTTGTCCTCTCTCCTTACATATCTACTTTACTACTAATTATAACTTCCCTAATCCACACTTTAAAAAATCTCTTCTTTATCATGTCTCCTTACTCTCTAATTCTTCATTCTACCTATTTTAAAAGTCCTTCCCTTATTCTATCTCACCACCCTTCTAAATTTTAATCTATGCATCCTTCTATAAATCTCCCCCTTATCTTTTCCTCTCTGAGGGGCAATTTGTAAATTTAGAAGAATTGCATACCCTTTTAGATATATATGCTATTTCCTTCTTTAACCCAGATCTGACGAGAGTAAAAGGAATTCTGAATAGATGGCAAAGTAGGTCAGAAAATTTTAAGTTATCCAAATTTTCTCACAAACAATATCACCTCAAAATGAATGGTTTTCCTCCTAAGATAACCTGAGAAGATCTCAAAGAAGATTCCTGGGATAAAGATTTGGCCTGAATGAAATATACTCCATATTGACTCTGCTGAATCAATAAACAACAAGCCCTAGAGATAGCTGGGTCAGGAAGCCATCTAAACTATCCCTCAGAACAGTCTGCCACCCTGCAGCTTTTCTAGCCAATGCTTTTCATTTGACTAAAATCTTTCTTCAATATTTTGCCTGTGCCACCCAACTTTGCCTCATTCATTTGCTGTATCATCCATTTGGAAAAGGGTATGATAGAAGTCTTTACTTTTTTGACATTTCAAATATCAAATGGCATGTGTAATAATTGTATGATCTCATTGATTGGTGGGAGAAACTCTCTATAATGGTGCATATTGTAACCCATCCATGCCTTCTCAGGCTATGCCATAATTGTCTATGTTGTATAATCTTTCTTTGGGGAGAACAATGGTCTATATATATTCCTCTTCCTTTCTTGACATTATGTGGATAAGAATTCAGTCTTTCAGATTTCCATTAGTTATTCTCTTTTCTCACTACATAACTGACACATTTCCTTTTCTGATCATATAATAGTCTAATGATATACTATATACTATGGGTCCTATGCATTCCTTCCCTGGTCTATTTTTCAGCCTACTCATGTCTACTATGTACTTTTCTGTTGACTTTTGTGACATATAATGCTAATTCTTTGAAGAGCATGGTATGCCATGACTAATAATCATACAATATTACTTTAAATATTTTAATGTTCTTTTTTAAAAAAGAAAATGAACCTTTATTATGAGGAGAAGGTTGACATCAATAAAGACCCTATAATTTCTCATATTAAATTAATCTTACTGTCATTGCATTGACTCTTACAGCTTCCAAAGTTGTTTGTTTTTATTGGGTTATTGTCAAATAAATTGTTCTCCTGATTCTGTGACTTTCTTTTTATGTTAGTTTACAAAAGGTCAAAATTGTTTGTTTTTATAATATTGATATTATAGTATAAATTGTAATTTTCTTCCTTCTCACTTCACTTTCATCATTCTATATATGACTTTCTATGTCTGTGATTTTGACATATGAATGAATAAAAATTATCAAGTATTGTTTAGAGGAAGAAAAAATTACCTATGTTGGTTGACTCTTCCTTACAAAGGGGTACTTTGGAAGCTACATGTCAATGTGGCAAAACCAACAGGAAATACAGAGTACATATCTGGAACTGTCCAGAAAATCATTTAAAATGAAATTCAAACTCTCCCTTATTTTCAGTATCAATCATACTCAACATCTAGTGCCACACTATCTTACTAATTTCACATTACTTTCTTCTAGACAAAAAATGTTCCAGATAACCTGATCTATTCTATGCCTCAAGAATTTACAGAATATTGTACCATATTTGTAGTAGAATACAAATGTATTCTGCACCAAAAAAGAATTTTTGGCCTATTTATTTGTTAAATTTATCTCTCTTATTTAATGTTCAATTCAAATACCATCTTATCCATGGGGTCTTCCCTGATTTCTCCTAGTAGTAACCATCTACCTCCAAGATTTCAAATAGCAATTCTTTTGCATCCTTCTAATGTCTTTATTGTAAAAGTCTAAGTATTATGATTATTGGAGAGATTTAGCCTGGGTGGAATACAATATGGTATATGGAATTCATAGTTTGAAAGTCAGTCTTAGAGAAAGAATGGTTCAAATCCTGACTCTTACATATGTTACTAGTCAGACTGGCAGGTCACTAACTTCTAAGTTCTCCCTTTAAGTTATAGAAAAGTTTCTGATCTACTTGACTAAATGAATTTTACACATTCAGAACTTCCCATCAACTGAAAATCATTCAGTAAAATCATAGATTAAGAGCAAAAACCCTTAATTTCTATTTTTGTTTAATACCTTTAATAATTTATAAATTCCAGCTAGGCAGGAATTATAGACCAATATTAGGTATTTAACAAATGTGAGTCAATGAATGAGATATGGAGATTTTATAGAATGAAAAGAAGGGGAATCTAAGGATAAAACCTTGGGAAATATCAGTATTAGAGTTGGGGAAATGAAGAAGAAAAAGTGAAGGAATCAGAGGAAAAATGGTTAGAGGTAGAAAGAAAAATTAGGAGTGGTAAGAGTGGTAGGAAGCCAAAAGAAAAAAAAAATATTTAAGAAAGAAAGGAGTGCTGTCTGATAAGAACCTCTGCACTAGTAGCACTTGTACTAGTAGAAAAGTAGACTGTAGAATTCAAAGAAGTTTTTCATTGTTTAAGGATAAAGATCATAAAAATGAGGTACCCTGTAGCAGATGCTAAAAATAATGGTACAGATGATTTTCCAGAAATTCTCTCAATGATGGCAAAGAAAAATTTAAGACATAAACAATAAAGAAGAAATTTGCATAGGATTTTTTTTGTTTGTTTTCTGGAAATCATTTGTGAACTACTTTGAATAGCATTTTATTTTCTGTGTTCAGCAGCTGGAAACTTTTCTTATATCATTTTTTCATTTATGATGTTCAAGTATTTTTTATTTATTTGATGTGTTTTTTTAAAAGACATGATCTTGAAGATTTTTCTTCATCTATTATCTTCAAGATCAATATGTTTTGCATTCATAGAGATATTTTTAATGTGATCATTTTTCTTTCGGATTGTCTCAATCTATGTGATCACATTTCCAATCATTTATACTCTTTTGTTTTATTGGGGATATTGACTGTTGCGGCCATCTTTAAGAGCTCACCTTGTATGAGTCCTTTGATCTCAGAGGTGAGATGAATGAGGCAGGGGAACTCATAAGATGTGAAAAGAGCTCCAGTTTATTATGCTACACAACCTTGTTGATATACAGTTTTGCAAGTATGATCAATGTGTGAACAGTAGACAATCCCCAATCACCATTCAGAGAAGCAGCTCATGGGCTTTGTGTATGCATGGTATCTATCAATGGGAGGAGAGCCAACCCAGCCACATCAGCAACCCGCTCACAGGTGAGAGGCCCTGTCAAGGCATCCCTGCTCACAAGCAACTAGCTGTGACCCTCAGGCTCAACCCATCCCCATGCCATGTACCAGTGTTCCTTGCTCAACAAAGGTGTTTCTGCAATGTGGGAGAAAGCTTATTGTGCACCACAGGTCAAGGTGGCCTCTGTATTCCCTCTCAGCAAGGTCCCATACCCTAGAAATTCCCCCTTTTTATCTTTTAGATAGAAAGTTTCTTGAGCTGCACTCTCTGAAAGGATGGTGGAGAAAGATCTATAAAGATATCCTAATATTACAAAGTAACAACAAAGCAATAATAATGTCACAACACACAGGGCAATCCATGATTCTAATTTTATCCACCATGAAAAGGTATTGTCAAACCAATGTTGATTTTTTTCCACAATTTTATCTGAATTCAAATCTTTATGAGAAGCTTTCTTTGTGTCAGATGTTAGTTTATATAAACTTTCTATGTCATCTTCAATTGTGTTATTGAGAAATAAACCATTCAAATGACTCTTGATACTGTCCCAGTCATAATCTTGTCCTCTATGATTATAAACAAAGGGGTTACAAACTTTTGTATATCTATAGTCACATTGTAATTGTCTAGAGTTTCAATAACTCTACTTCTGCTCCTATTTCCAATAGGATACATTTCCAGTGATACTTCTTTTAAATCTTATCATCTGATACAACTGTTCATCTATCTTAGCCTGTTGGGCAAAACCTGCTAAGACATTCCTAGTTAGTTCCTCTCTATATCTAGCTTGTACTGTAATATTTTGTACATTAGATATGAATATTGCAAGAGAGAGTGATGAAACTATAGGATCAGTTTTAGTATGATACCATTTCTCACTTTTTACAGAAAGCATTGATACATGAGTAATAACAAATACAGTCTGATTTTCAATTTGTGTCCAAGCAATCACTAACAGTACAATTCCAACAAGTAACATTGTAAAAATCTAATGTTTATTTGCTAACAGTTACAGTTTCCCTAAATGAATGCATATTTCTCTCCCAGACATGTTTTAGTATAGAATTAGTATTTAATTCCTATGCCATTTTGTCCAAGAACCAGGGTCCAAGATGTTTTTCCATGTGCCAAACTGCTGACCCAATTCTTGAGTGACAAGAATGTGTCCCTTTGGAGGCTTGTGCTTTATAAAGGGTGTCCTCTTTATATTATATATATATATATGTGTATATATATATATATATATATATATATATAACATTTTGTTAGTGGTCTTGGGGGCACATCTACTTCTTTTTATTTGGATGGTTGCCTCTTCTTCCTTCTTTTCTTCTGCTTATGGACAACTCTGAGATGTTTGGTGGGAATCTACTGCTAAAGATTTGCACCTGTGGAGATACAAGCATATTCCTGGCACCCACATTAGAACCCTAGAGGGTACCTCCCATCCTTCAGGACCCTTTTTCATTACCATGGTCTCATTTTTAGGGTGCCTTCTTAATGAAGATGGAGTGTTATTTTTGAGGGTGAACTCTATGTTCACCAAAGAGTATTTCATAGCTGGACTTAAATCATTTGAATATTTTTTTTGGTAATTTATTGTGTACACTGCTTTATATATTTCTGAGTGACTCTACTTTCATCTTCCTCTTTCTGTTTTTTGATGAATCTCTTACAAGGGAGTTCCATGGGCTGTTTGTTTCCTAATGCTAATTGTTTTTGTACTAATTGATGTAAAGGAGCTGTTTTTTTCTTTGGTCAGGAGCCATTGCTCCACCCATACCAGTGTGTTAGTAGTCCAACTCATCTTTGGAGAGGTGGAAGCCACAGCAGCAATGACCCTTCCTAAAATTCTGTGGTGATTTTCATTCCTAATTGGTGTAAAATATCTCTACCTCATAAATTAATATGTAAACCATCTATTATTAAGGGAAAATAGTTTCTGTCTTTTTGTCTTTTTGCCAATTTACTGGTTCAGTGGACATCAAAGTCTCCTTACTGCCTGCTACTCCTGGCACTAAGTTGCTAAAAGTATACGTTTACATTTATTCCTGAAGCAACCTGAGAGGCAATCAACCAAGTCTGTTCTAAAAATTCTGTCATCCAGATTTAAATCTGAGCCTTTGTTACATTAGAAGAACCTTTGAAAGGCTGTAGGTCCAAATAGACACAAGAGTAAGGTGGGGCCAAGGGTGATAGAGGAGGGGGAGGCCATTCATTATCATTCTCCTCAGGCTCAAGAGAGAGATATCTATTGCTAAGAGACATGCCTGTCTGTGCTCCTACTGTAAATTTCCTGACCTCCTGTTTTGGTTCTGATTTCAGACTTTGTTTAAAATAGCTTTTTTTGTATTTCTCCTGGGCGTTGCTTACTATAAGCAGTGAGCTGTTCACTGAAAACAATCCATCTCTTACAATTATAATAACCTTCCTCAGGTAACCATGGAGAAACTTTGTAAGCAATGTCCAGGAATTTCCTAATGTCTCCTAATAGGACTGTGCAACCCTTCCCTTTGATATTTTTATATACAATCCTGACATATGCTTCCCTCTCTAAAGGAAGGAGAGTGCCTACTTTCTGCCCCATTAGGTTACTTAGCTGCTATCCTCCACATGCTGCCTGGTCCAGAAACAGTTTGGCGGGCTCTCCCTCTGGAGTCCATGTCTTGACCATGTAGCAGTGCTTGACAGCAAAGTGGTTGCTCTGACACTGTTCCAGGTCCCTGTACCTGTTCCTCAGGCTCCAGTTGTTGTGGCAGTTTTTTAAGAGCTCACCTTGTATGAGCCCTTTGATCTCAGAGGCAAGATGAATGAGGCAGGGGAACTCATAAGATGTGAAAAGAGCTCCAGTTTATTATGCTGCACAGCCTTGTTGATATACAGTTTTGCAAGCATAATCAATGTGTGAACAGTAGACAATCTCCAATCACCATTCAGAGAAGCAGCTCACGGGCTTTGTGTAAGCATGGTATCTATCAACGGGAGGAGAACCAACCCAGCCACATCAGCAATCCGCTCACAGGTGAATGACCCTGTCAAGGCATCTCTGCTCACAAGCAACTAGCTGTAACCCTTAGGCTCAGCCCATTCTCATGCCATGCACCAGTGTTCCTTGCTCAACAAAGGTGTTTCTGCAATGTGGGAGAAAGCTTATTGTGCACCACAGGTCAAAGTGGCCTATGTACTCCCTCTCAGCAGGGTCCCATACCATAGCAATTCTAAATGCAAATTTTTCTATTCTGCCTGCTATTTCTGCTGTGAAAGACTTGAATCCTATTTCACAACTCTTATTTTCTCTTAAACCATTCAAGAACAATTTGCTGTGATTCATTGTACTGGGAATCCACTGGATCCTCTGACTAATTAGGTGTGGATTTATTTTCCTTCATTTTTTCTTCCTTTTGAGTTCTTTGATAATTTTGAGTCTTCAGGGCAGCTAAGTGGCACAGTGGATAGAACACCAGCCCTGAAGTCAGGAGGACCTGAGTTCAAATCTGGTCTGAGACATTTAACACTTCCTAGCTGTGTAATCCTGAGCAAGTCATATAATCCCAATTGCCTCAGGAAAAAAAAAAGATAATTTAAGTCTCCCCCCACCCAGCTTCCATTCCCTTATCATTCTCTCTGTGGATCCTTTTTATTAACTATTTCCCCAGGTAATAGATCTCAAAATTTTCTATACATTCTGCCATACTGAGGAATTCATTTTTTACTTTTCTCAGTCTCTGACCCAAATAATTTCTAGGGAAGTGAGGAAAGGATAGAACTAGTATTAGTTGGGTTCCAAGTTCCTTTCCTTCAGGCTAAGTGGAGCACCAAATACCAACCATATGCTGGCACTCTGCTCTGTTTTATCTTTTTCTGAGTTCTTTGGCTGAGCACTTTTCTAGAACAATGTATAGCCTAGTTGTCATTATAATCAAAGCAAGCTTCTGCTTTCCATAGTAAAAGGGGTTGGGTGAAAGTTTTGTTGCAAGCCTGTGGTTCAGCCCAAGGCATGGGGGTTGTTAGACAAGGGGTTGCTCAATGATGTGAAGCTTAGGGATTAGCCTTTTCTGTTCTTAGTTCACCAACCTGTTATCTTATTAGGTTTATTAGTGTCTCAAACCAAGGAGACAGCTAAAATTGCTTCTTTCAAATATAACTACTTTGGAAAGATGTCAGAGGGCATGGAGATTGGAGAAAATGCTTATTCTTCCAGCTAACTGATCAATGGTGAAGAAGAAATTAGAGAAGTATTCAGGTATTTGGCTGTAATAGTACAACAGAACTTTACCATGTGATTAAAAACTTGGGAAAGGAGTTTTTAAGTTGAAAAATATTTATTTAGCTTCCAGGGGTGGAGCCATGGTGGCGGAGATCAGACAGGAATCTCTGTAACCTCCTCTAACCTCCCCTCAAACCAACAAAATACGAAGCCTCTAGACTGATTCTGAAGCAAAAAAATCCACAATATCTGGAGAACAACACGATTCTAGAAGATACTTTGGAAGAACCTCAAAACAGGTCTGTTTTAATTGTGCAGGGGGTGGTCTACTGAACCCAGACTGCAGCGCAGGGAGACCGGGGCAGGGAGCTGGAGCAGGGACCTGGAACAGGAGTCCGAACAGGAGTGGGAGCGTTGTGCTTTTCACACACCTGGGAGTCTTCTGCAGGCCTCTTGGAACAATTTGTCCTGATTGTGGGCAGGTGGTTTGGAGGGTCTGCCTTTTGAGGGGGATAGATTGTGAACCATTGAACCCCTGATGAGCATCGTAACTAGCTGCCATTACACAGCACCTTAAAGCAATCAATCAAACAACAGGACTGATAAGCACCAGAAATAATTCAATCAGCAGAGCTGCCCAGTACCTGAAATAATTCAATCAGCAGAACTGCCCCAGGGTGAACTAAAGCAGAACTGCCCAGCCCCTGACATAATTCAATCAGCAGAACTGCCCAGTTCCTGAAATAACTCAATCAGCAGAAATGCCCCAGGGCAAATTAAAGCAGCTGTCCCAACTTTGCCCTAAACATACCTCACACCTTTAAAAAAAAAATGAATAAAAAACCAAAAAGAGCTCTCACCATAGACAACTTTTATGGAGAGAGGGAAGAACAGACCTCAAATCCTGAGGCCCCTAAAGGTAAAGCAACTCCAGAAAAAGCCCCAAAGAGAGACATAAATTGGTCTCCATGTCACAAGGCTTTCTTTGAAGATTGCATAAAAAATCTTAAAAGAGAGTTAGAAGAAACATGGGGAAACGAAATGAGATCACTGCAGAATAAAATAGAAAAAATGGAAAAAGAATGCAATGAACAAAAACATGTAATTGGTCAATTGCAAAAGGAACTAAAAACAGTAACTGAAGAAAATAAGACATTAAAAATTAGAATCGAACAATTGGAAATGAATGACTCATCAAGACTTCAAGAATCAGTTGAACAAAAACAAAAAAATGAAAAGATAGAGAAAAACATGAAATATCTCCTAGGAAAAACAACTGACCTGGAAAATAGATCTAGGAGAGACAATCTAAGGATTATAGGGCTTCCTGAAAGCCATGATGAAAAAAAGAACCTGGACACTATCTTCCAGGAAATCATAAAAGAAAATTGCCCTGATATTTTAGACCCAGAAGGCAAAATACTCCTTGAAACAATCCACCGATCACCTCCTGAAAGAAACCCAAAAATTAAGTCCCCCAGAAATATTGTGGCTAAATTCCAGAACTATCATACCAAGGAAAAGATATTACAAGAAGCCAGAAAGAAACAATTTAAATATCGGGGAGCTACAATTAGGATCACACAGGACCTAGCAGCTTCTACTTTGAAGGATCAAAGGGCCTGGAATCAGATATTCGAAGGGCAAAGGAACTTGGATTACAGCCAAGAATAAGTTACCCAGCTAGAATGAGCATTATCTTCCAGGGAAGAAGATGGTCATTCAATGATATAGGAGAATTTCACCTATTTCTACTGAAAAGACCAGAACTGAACAAAAAATTTGATCTACAAACACAGAACACAAGAGAAACATAAAAAGGTAACAAGAAAAAATAACTCTTGAGAACTATATTTATGTTATAGATACTTATAGAATGAGGGTTGATTTTATGAATCTATTATTACATTATGATTATGATATGATTACTGTGATTTTATGATTATTATCATATGCTTACTATGATTTTATGATTATTATTATATGTTTATTGTGATTTTATGATTATTATGATATGATAAACTGAAAAAGAAATTAGGGGTAGAAAAGGGATAACACTGGAAGAAGAGGAAAAGGAGGTAAAATAAGGGAAATTACATCACATGTAGAGGCAAAGAAAACCTATAATGATTGAGGGGAGAAAAGGGAGGGGAATGAGAATTGGGTTAATCTCCATCTCATCAGATTTGGCTCAGAGGGAATAATAGACGTACTTATAAGGAAACTGGAGGGAAAGGGGCGAAAAAAGGGGTGGGTGGGGCTCTAAAGGGGAAGGATTGTTTGAGGGAAGTGGTTTTCAAAAGCAAAAATAGTAGGGAGAAGGGAAAGGGGATAAGAAAGAGAAAAGCATAAGCTAGGGTAAATAAGATGGCAGGAAATACAGAATTAGTTATTTTAACTGTGAATGTGAATGGAATGAACTCTCCCTTAAAGCAGAAGCAGATAGCAGATTGGATTAAAAACCAGAATCCAACAATATGTTGTATACAAGAAACACATCTAAAACATAGAGATACAAACAGGGTGAAGGTAAAAGGCTGGAGCAGAATCTATTATGCTTCAGGTGAACAAAAAAAAAAGCAGGGGTAGCAATCCTGATCTCAGACCAAGTAAAAGCAAAGATAGACTTCATTAAAAGAGACAAAGAAGGAAATTATATCTTCCTAAAGGGTACCATAGATGATGAAGCAATATCAATACTAAACATATATGCACCAAGTGGTATAGCATGGAAATTCCTAGAGGAAAGGTTCAGAGAGATGCAAGAAGAAATAGACAGCAAAACTATAATAGTGGGGGATCTCAACCTCCCTCTCTCAGAACTTGATAAATCAAACCACAAAATAAATAAGAAAGAAGTTAAGGAGGTAAACAAAATGTTAGAAAAGTTAGGTATGATAGATCTTTGGAGGAAATTAAATGGAGACAGAAAGGAGTTTACTTTTTTCTCAGCAGTCCATGGAACTTATACAAAAATTGACCATGTGTTAGGACACAAAAACCTCAAAATCAAATGCAGGAAGGCAGAAATAATAAATGCATTTTTTCAGATCATGACGAAATAAAAATCACATGCAATATAAGGCCAGGAGAAAATAGACCAAAAAGCAATTGGAAACTAAATAATTTTATCCTAAAGAATGAATGGGTGAAACAGCAAATTACAGACACAATTACTAATTTCATTCAAGAGAATGACAATAATGAGACCACATACCAAAATTTGTGGGATACAGCCAAAGCGGTAATAAGGGGAAATTTTATATCTCTAGATGCTTATTTGCATAAAATAGAAAAAGAGAAAATCAATGAATTGGGCTTGCAACTAAAAAAGCTAGAGAAAGAACAAATTAAAAACCCCCAATCAAATACCAAACTTGAAATCCTAAAAATAAAAGGAGAGATTAGTAAAATTGAAAGTAAAAAAAACTATTGAATTAATAAATAAAGCTAAAAGTTGGTTTTATGAAAAAACCAACAAAATAGATAAACCTCTAGTTAATTTAATTAGAAAAAGGAAAGAGGAAAATCAAATTGTTAGTCTCAAAAATGAAAAGGGAGAACTTTCCACCAATGAAGAGGAAATTAGAGCAATAATCAGGAGTTACTTTACCCAATTGTATGCCAATAAATTTGATAACCTAAGTGAAATGGAGGAATATCTACAAAAATATAGATTGCCCAGATTAACAGAAGAGGAAATACATTACTTAAATAGTCCAATTGCAGAAAAAGAAATAGAACAAGTCATTAATCAACTCCCTAAGAAAAAATCCCCAGGACCAGATGGATTTATATGTGAATTCTACCAAACATTTAAAAAACAGTTAACTCCAATATTATATAAACTATTCGAAAAAATAGGGAATGAAGGACTCCTACCAAATTCCTTTTATGATACAGATATGGTACTGATACCTAAACCAGGTAAAACAAAAACAGAGAAAGAAAATTATAGAACAATTTCCTTAATGAATATTGATGCAAAAATCTTAAATAAAATATTAGCAAAGAGATTACAGAAAATCATTCCTAGAATAATACACCATGACCAAGTAGGATTTATACCAGGAATGCAGGGATGGTTCAATATTAGGAAAACTATTAACATAATTGACTATATTAATAACCAAATTAACAAAAAACATGATAATCTCAATAGATGCAGAAAAAGCATTTGACAAAATCCAACATCCATTCCTATTAAAAACATTAGAGAGTATAGGAATTAATGGACTTTTCCTTAAAATAGTCGGTAGCATCTATTTAAAACCATCAGCTAGCATCATATGTAATGGTGATAAACTGGAACCATTCCCAATAAGATCAGGGGTGAAACAAGGTTGCCCACTATCACCATTACTGTTCAATATTGTATTAGAAATGCTAGCCTTGGCAATAAGACAAGAAAAAGAGATTAAAGGAATTAGAGTAGGTCATGAGGAAACCAAATTATCACTCTTTGCAGATGATATGATGGTCTACTTAGA
>JAJPUD010018091.1:0-29567 GCA_023553655.1 Myrmecobius fasciatus
GCTCTCCAACATTTGTTCCTTTCGTCTTCAATCACTTTAATCAGTTTCATAGGTGTAAAATAATATGTTAATGTTATTTTAATCTGCATTTTTCTAAACGACTTAGCACATTAAAAATATTGCTATCAATTTTTTTTATTTTTTAATTGGAAAATTATTCAAATACTTTGATGATTTATGAATTGAGGAATGACTTGTGTTCTTAAAAATTTTACAAAGTACTTTATATATTTGAATTTTGAAACATTTATCTGATAAACTAAACTTTTTTTTCTCATTTTGTTTTTGCTTTCCTCCTGATCATGGCTACATTTCTTTTATTTGTAGAAACATCCTTTAATTTAATATTATTGAAATTATCTATTTTGCATTTCATTCTGCTCTCTATCTTTAGTTTATTCATAAATTGTTTACCTCTTCATAAATCTCATAAGTAATATATTCCATGTCCTTCAAATTTTCTTGTAATATCTCTCTTTATACCTAGGCCATATATTCATTTCAACTTTATCTTGATAAATGGTGTAAGATATTGGTCTATGCCCAATTTCTACTATACTGCTTTCTAGTTTTCTCAATAATTTTTTACTAAATATTGAATTCTCATCTCAAAATATTAAGTATTCATAACTATGGAATTGTAATCAATTCCTAGAACTTTTCATTTATTTCTTCTTTCTATCCAAATGGCCCCCAATATATTCTAATGATTATATCACTTTGGTTTCTCTACTGATGTTTACTCAAGTGCTTCCCACAATGTTTCCTTCCTCTGCTTTCTAGGCTTCCTCAAATAAATGTATCTTCATAATATAGATGTTATCTCCTCCTTCACTATTCTGTTTCTTTTGCATAAGGTCTACCATTCTAGAGTTACAGGTAGGTCCCCTCATAAATCTCAGTGATATATATATATACATATATATATATATATATAAAATAAACTTAAATAAGGAATTTCCTCATGTCAGAGTATTTTTATGAAACACTAGAGATTACAAATTAATTGACTTTCTTTCATCCTCTTCACTCACTGTCTTCCCCTGGCTTTCTCACTCCCCTTTACCCCAGAGTAACCAAATTTAGTCTTGGAATGGACATGTGAAATCATTTATTTCAATTTCTTATTTTAGAAACATGGTCCATTGTGATTAAATGATTTTCCTGAGATTGCCAGCCAACAAAGCGTCAAGTCTAGATCCCCAGTCTCAAAATTTAGGGCTCTTTTCACCTCATCACTTTACTTATCAACTTCTCCCCAACATTCCTTTTTTGTCAAATCATTAAATCCATAGCTCACCATTTTGCAGATGAGAAAATATTGCCCCAAAAAGTGGAGATCTTTCTAAAGTCAAATAGATGGTAAAAGGCAAGTGATAATAGTAGCTCCTTTATATAATACTGCAAGGGTTACAAAATGCATTAAGGTTTACAATGTCTTTGAGCTTCTCCCCACCCAATGCTTTTGCTACTCTGCTGGTTCATCATCTCTTTTCTGATGCCCCAGGAGCCTGGACTTGATGCTATCCGCCTTCTAGCTTTTGCCTGAAGCTTTTTAGCATGCTTTTACTTCCTATTGGGCCAAGGATCCAGATTTCCTTTTTCCCCTTCCCCCACCAAACCAGACATCTTATCTCACTGTGATGTCTTGTGACTAGGATGCTTGTCTGGGCCAAGGTGCAGGAACATTTTGATAGACAGTGTGAAGTGGCTTCTTGTACTTGGCCCTGCAGTTATATGGTGAGGCAGCAGGTAAGCCTGGCGGTCCTGGCGTTTTGTTTCTCTTAGGGCCACTTTTGCAATAGAACCTGAGTGAAAAATAGCAGATGGGAATGAATGGACTCGCTATTTATTTAATGTCAAAATATAGACACAAGAGTCATAGAATCATAGAATGTCAAAACTAGAAAAGACCTTAGGAATTAATGGGCTCAATTCTATTTTTGCAGGCCAACAGAAGGCTATTATAATTTTCACACAGCTGCCATTCAAAACTCCCTAGGCAAAGATCCTAATCCTTCTGCTCATCTTCTTCAGTTAAAATGTCTCTGATTCCCAGTACCTATATGATGAAATGACCATTGTCCTTGCTCCTTCACAGGACCTACTTTCTGCTCCCAGAATCACTGCCTCAATGCTTGTTTCTGAGATTTCATAATTACCTCTTGTAAAAAAAAAAACTCTTTTTTCTCATGATTGTTGACCAAACTGTTACAAGTGCCTCTGGAAAAAGAAAAAATGATGGCTAATATTTATGGCATTTACATACCTTAATGCATTTGAACTCCACAGCTTTATTATCCTTGTTTTTACCTGTGGACAATGCTTTGCCCTATAAAGTGACTTAGACACATAAGTGCCAGAGGCAGGATTAGAACTGAGATCTTTTTGGCTCCAAACCCAGCTATTTGCCTACTAGCTGTCTTGTGGTTAGCAGGGATAATACTTATGTTGCAAGCATCTGGCTCTGGAGAAATGAAGAGGTTGGCTAAATAAGTGGAATAATTAGTTGTTGAAACTAAACTGATTACAGCTAGAGAAGAGAAGGTTAGGAGCGGAGAAAATCTGGATATTTTGTCCTAGTAATTGAAATATTATCATTCAGTGACCAGGCAGCCTTATCTTGCTGTGTCTTGGAGAAGAGAAATGGGTGCAAGGGGGAAATATTATAGGGCATTGGATTGTAGTTCAACATAAAAAAATAATTTCCTAATTATTAGAGCTGTTCATCCATAAAATGCACTTCCTAAAGGGGAACTCTGCTTTCTAACTTTGGAAATATTCAAGCAGATTCAATGATTTCTTATGGGGTTTTGAAATTTTGAGATCCGGTTCAGATAGGAAGTTGGACTTCCTTTATTCCTTTATTCAACAGGTAGGTGACACAAGTCATAGAATGCTAGACCTGGAATTAGGAAGACATCTTTATATGTTCAAATCTGGTTTCATACACTGAGCTATGTGACCCTTCACAATTCACTTAAGCCTGCTTGTCTCAGTTTTCACATCTGTAAAATGAGCTGAAGAAGGAAATGGCAAATAACTTCTTTGTTAAGTATCTTTGCCAAGAAAACCTCAAATAGGGTTGTGAGGATTTGGACACGATTGAAATTATTGCTAATGTATGTATAATGTATAAAAAAAACCTTCTTATAGGCATTAGAAGGTATAAAGGCAGATATTGAAAATATCCTTTTATTCAAAGGTGATCTATAATCTCATAGGGTAAGGTCAAGTCAAGTCAATAACCATTTATTAAATGCAGGCAATGTACCAAGTACTACCAGTACAAAAGAAATGCAAAAAAGTGCTTATTCTCAAGTCTAATATGGATGGAAGGATAACAAAAAGACATATTCAGGTAAAATTGGGAAAGGCATTATACAAATAACTAATATAGAAAGGGCAGCAAGGTGATCCAGAGGATAGAAGGCTGGGTTGAATCAGGAAGATTCACCTTCCAGAATTCAAATCTGGCTTTACATATTTACCAGCTGTGGAATCCTGGTCAAATCACTTAACTTTGCTTGCTTTCATTTTAATGAAAATGTCAAAGAAATAAAACAAAAAAAAAAAAAAAAGAAAACAGGTTCGTGGTGAGTTAGATGGCACTGAAAAAGACTGAACAACTAAATATAAAAGGAAATATTTGTGAAAACATAGTTTCAAACAGTGCCTTGGGGGAAAATCAAAAATAGAGAAAGAGCTTTGAGTAGATGGATAAAAGGTGTGGCTGAAGGTCCTGCTGGATGCATCTTGATGGCCACTGAATTGAAATTTTGAAAGAAAAAAGGGGATTTTAATAATGAAATATTCTTTGGAGAAGGGATGGTATATGCCAAGGAACAGAGGTGGAAAAGGGCAACAAAAATGGAGTTGTATGTAGAGTATGTAAAGGGGAATACTAGCTAGAGCTAGGGCTGAAAAGGCAAGTTGGAATTGTGTTGCAGAGGGTTGTGAGTAATTAGTAATAATAATAATAACAATAACAAACACTTATATAGCACTTTAAGACTTGCAAAGTGCTTTACAACGATCTCACTTAATACAATTTTGGGAAGTATTTTTATTAACCCAATTTTACAGATGAGAAAACAGATAATGCAGGTAAATGTTAAATGATTTGCCCAAAGTCACACAGACAGTACATATCTGTGGACTAATCTGAACTCAGGTTTTCCTGCCTCCAGGTCCAACCCTCTATCTACTGCACCCACAACTTTAGTTAGAGAGCATTGGAGGCTTCCTGAACGTTATCAGGTATCTACCAGCCTGGAGTAATTGGAAGTAGGCAGTGGTTGGAATCTGGACTGGACACAAGCAGCATGATCTCCAAGAGCCCTAATCACAATTGTCTGGTGTCTTGATCCTCTACCATTTTCTGAATGCTTTTCTTCCTCTCTAAGTGGGTCAGTCCTAGTAACCCCAGGTCAGGAGGTATTCAGACTTGTCGATACAACTTTCTTTACGAAAGTGGCAGTTATCTCTGATCAGAGTTAGTTTTAAAAAGTCTTACATGTCATACAAAGTTCAGAGGGTTTTTTTTTCCCTGTGTACCATTATGACTTTCAGACTGTTCCAAAAATTGTGTTTAATTTTAACTTCATTAACTTCCTGTTCTGTCATAACAGTTGAACAAGGATTTCTTCATGAGCAGTATTCAAATCAGCTTTTAATGAGCTATTTAATTAAAGGCTAATTGAGGTGAATTCATTAAAGATTTCTAAATTATGCTTATCAGGGTAGGGTATGTTCTAAGATAAGTTTTAAATATTTGTTTTATTCTTCATTGTTTGATCATAAAAGTATATATAAAATTACTTTTAAAATGCCTAATTAGAATTTGAATGCATTTTTCCATTCTTAATGCTTGATTAGGATAGTTAACATATCAATTTAATATATGGTTAATGTTGGACTTAGAAGATAAAAGGTTACTAATTGTCTATGGTTGATTTTGTGGCTGTTTGTCTGTGGAGACATTGGGAAAATATAGGATATGAATTTGGAGTTTTTGCTTTGATATGGAGCTGAAATTCTTCTAAGTCTATTACAGGGTCATATATTGAGAGCTGGAAGGGATCTTGGAGAACATTTTGTTTTACTCCTTCATTTTGCAGATGACATAAAGCTCCTCAAGGGGAATGGACTTGCCCAATGTCATACATGTAATAAATTGTAGACCTTGGATTCAGACTATGACTTTCTCACACAAAGACCAGTATTCTTTCTCCTAAACAGCACTAACTCAAATTACTCCAGTGTTTAATTCACCAATTAATGTGGTGGTGTTGACTTAATCAATGAATGGGATACATGCACACACACACATACACACAGTGTATGTGTAAATATATATATATATATATATGTATATATATATATACATATATATATATATATATATATATATATATATATTCCTGGGTTCCAAGGGATTATTATTAAATAATGTCAATCATATTAATGATGATAACAAGGGACATTATGGCCTTTGGAATGGAAGAACAAAAGATATGAGTTCAATGGATCTAAATTCAAGGACCAATTAGACCAATGAAACCTTAGACAAATCATTTTGTCTCACAAAATTGGTTTCCTTATCTATAAAATGTGTGTTTCACCCTAGGTGATAGCTATCTAACATTTCCAACAGTTCTAAATCTTTGGATCCCCCAAATTTCAATCACAAAATCCCATGATTTTGTTGGGGGAGCTTTCTGCTGATACACTTTGTAATTTCTCCATGCCTTACTTTATGGACTTCTTCAAGACTCTAGTCAATCCAAGATTTTCTCACTTCAAATCAAATGGCCTTTATGGTTTAAGTTTAATTTTGATTTCGTGTAATATATCTGAATTTGAAATTTCTTATGTACAAAAGGGAAATGAAAAAGATAACTATCTAAGTCCTATGACACTATATAGAGTGACCTTCTCCCCAGTTGACTACAGTCTTCTAGAGATTAAGGATTATTTTTTATTTTGTCATTCTATTTTTCATCGCTAACACAATGCCATATATATATATATGCATATAATAGGCAACTAATACATTTTTACCAAATTGGACAGAACTCTTAATTACCCTTAATCGGTGAATTTCAGATATTCTGTATTTCCTTATCAGCAACTATGTTGGCTAACAGCCAAAGAACCACAAGGTTTAAAAAAAGTAAACTCACCAATTAGGGAATGGTTGACAAATTATGATGTATGTATGAAATAGAATACTAGTACCCTATAAGAAATGACAAAATATAGTGTTTTTAGAGAAGTCTGGGAATACTTGTATAAACTGATGGAGAGTGAAGTGAAAACAAGGGGAACTACTTTCTACCTTAGCATTCACCTTATACAAAGAATGATTTTTAAAAACAAGTTTTCTGCTCAATGTAACAAACAACCATGATTTGAGAGTGCAGATGAAAAAGAATGTTAGCCATTTCTGACAGAAGTAATGGATTCAAGATGTAGAATGAGACATGAATGACTGTACATATTTACTACAAGGTTTTTCTTTAGGAGAAAATATGTTTATTAATTTAACAAAATTAAACAGAATTTAAAAAAAATAAATGGATAGGCTATTGCTTTAGGGAAGTCACAGCAAGAACAATGTGGCTTTCTTTTCCTGATTTCATTGAGTACTAGTCTTCATTCTGGGAACATTAAGAGGAATAGTTCATAGTCACTCAATGCCATTCACATTTTTGTCCCTCATTAAATGCCCCCAAATTCCTCTAAATGATAGGTGGAGAAGAGATCATTACTAGGGTAGCATTGTCGAGCACTAAAACAGAGTAAAAATGATCCACAAAAAATGTGTTGATTTTAATCCCAGGCTAGATTTGACCCAGGATGGCTTATTTTATATTTGATACCAGTATTGTTACTGTTGATGCCTTTCTACCTGGTGAGCTAAGAGCTAAAGTTTTATCAGACGTGGACTGAAAAAATGATAAAGCAAAAAGCAGACTGAGGGAATTTTATAATCTCCCAAGGGGAAATGAGTATTCAGAATCTCCTGCCTTTCTACATCTTACATGTTTATTATGAATGGGGTCAGGGAGAGGAAGTGAACTACTCTCAGTGAGACCAGTGATTTCTGTTCCCTAAAGTTTATGTTTTCCTACACCCAAAGCTTAATACCTTTAATTTGGGAATCAGTATAACCATTATGCTGAGTCTCATGGCTTATTCTCTTTGAACAATATGATGAATGGCAGAGTCTACCTTTGAAGCCCTGTACTTCAACCCATTGCTTTAAAGATATATATTTGTTACAACAATCAAACTACAAAAGATAAACAAAAAAAATCAACCCCAAAACACTACAATTCTCTTTTACTTGACCAAACTCCAGCCATGTATGATGCATTGTGAAGCCCTCATTTAAAGAGTTCCTCCACACCATTAGTCCATCCTGAACTCTAATTATTTAGGACCAAAAGGAGTCACTAACAACAGAGAAGGTTCAATTGGGGATAAAAATCTCATTTTGCTTCAAATATAGATGTAATAAGAGAGAAAAAAACACCAAAAAACCTTGGATAGGAAAAGCTTAATTGAAAACTAAAACAATTAACTTTTAATACTTTGGAAATAACAGTGTAAAGCACATTTATAGGGTGGTTGGGAAGCAACACTATCATGTTTGCATTTTTTTAATAACTCTGACTTGCTGGGCTTATTAAGATACTGTAATATAAAGAGAAGTCAGACTCAGAAAATTTATTCAATTGATAATTTGAGCATGTCCTACCTCCCCTTTCTTTTTATGCAGCTATATTTTTTCCTAAGCTGGAAAACATGCTGTCTGAAAATGAATGCTACTCATTGGATAATAGTCTAAATGTGTTGTATGTTTTAACCTAAACAGTCACAGCTGCAAATAATCCAGTCTAGTACAAAGGGTCTGTTGAGAAGCAGAAGTATTATGTTCAACTAGTGAAAACCCACGAGAGAAAAAATGTCAAACATGCATTTATTATTTATTTATGGATATAGCAACCACTGGCCTTCTCTAATGAGTAGAGTTTTCTTGCTAAGGAATTCTGGAAGCAGGAACTATACCATCTAATCCTTTATGTGATATTCTGTTGTTATTTAATTACCTTAATACACCTATGAATCTTCATTTCAGGTCCAAAATTATTGTCATTGTTTTAGTGAAAAAAGTAATTGGTAGATGTTAAGAGATATTGGGTTTTAGTACCATCTCTATCATAATTTTACCATTAAACCTTAAGAACAGCACTGTCACTATCATATATTCTTAATGGAAAGTAAGATCCTGTTAGCTTTGTTGACTTTGTTGACTTTTCTGTTATCTTGCATATTGGTCTTGCAAGTCCATGAAAATCCCTAGCTTTTTATTTTACCAAACTTTGTTAAGCATTTTTTTTCCATTTTAGATAGGTGAATTTTTGAAACTTTATTGTAAGGATTTATATTAACCAATATTCAATTTAATTTTTATTAGGTATGAGTCAGTTTTCCAACTAGCCATATTGGACTCTGGCTCCAATATTCAATGTGTGCTTTGTTCATTAACATCTTTAAGGCAGCAATTAGATGGCATGGTAAAGACAGTAATAATCTTGGAATCAGGGACACCCAAATGCAAATCATGACAAGCCATCTAAATTCTCAGCCTCAGTTTCTTCATTTATAAAGTGATGTTAATAATTATAATGCATACTTCAGTATTATTGTGAGAATGAGATAAATTGTATGTATAAAATGGGTTTGTGCACTTATATATATATGTGTGTGTGTATGTATGTATGTATATATATATATATATATATATATATAGTTATAGTTATATGTATATATGTGCCCAGTATATAATACAAGCATATAGAGACTACATCAACATATATGTACATATCTATATCTATATCTATAACATATGTGTATATATATATATGTCTACACATACATATATGGCTTGCTTTATAAACTCTGGTGGCGTATAAATGTTAGCTTTCATTATCTGCAGGTTGAAAAGTAGGGCCATTTGTGCCTTTATATCCTTCATAAAATACTAAAAAGCATAGAGTCAAGAACAGAACAATCAAAGATTATTCTATGGGCCAGAAAATCACCTGATATATCCTTTCCCTTTCCAAGAAAGATTTTGTTAAAAATCTAGGTGAACTAGGTCTATAGCATCCTTCTGATCTACCAGGATAATAACTCTATCAAAGATGCAAAAAAGAGGTAAGTCTGGCATAATTTGTTCTTGATGAAACCATAGTGACTTATTATGATGAGAACTTATTTTTCTATGGGTTCATAAATTATTTTTTATTATTGTTTGATAAGAATTGAAGTTGGCTTATAGTTTGCACGCTGATGTTTCTTCCCTTTCTGGGACTATAATTAAGATAATGACTTTCTCTACTCTCATAATTCCTCTCCTTTATTCTCCACAATTTTTTCTTAAAAAAAATTTTTTAAGTTGTATTTACGGCAGGTAGATGGTTCAATGGATTGAATGCTGGTATTGAAGTCCTGAAGTCCTATGTTCATATATGTAATTCTAAGTCAAGATTCTTTGTCTGCCTCAGTTTCCTCATCTTTAAGATTAGGATTGAATATACATGGTTGTTATTGAGATAAAATGAAATAATATTTATAAAGAACTTTGTAAACAGTAAAGCATTAAATGAATGCTATTTGTTATTATAATTACTGCTATTATTCTTGTTCTTTCATTAATGATTTCTTGTTTCCTCATCTTGAACATTCTTTTATTAACAGATTCTAAAGTATCAATATGATTTGTCAAATTCAGCACCAAGAATTACAAAGAGACGACTAAAAATTTGATTCAGTTGAGGGAAAAGAGAAATTTGACCTCCCTCATTATGCTTTTGTTATTGAGGTCTAAGATCATATTATCTTTTTGTTTGTTTGTTTGTTTGCATGTCATGCTACTGAAGTGACTTGAACTAGTAGTTCACAATTTTTTTTCTTGTATCTTTGAAATACAAAATGTTTGGGGGCCAAAATTGAAATCCAGGCTTCCGATGTACTAATTTCAGTGATGTTTTCCATGGTTATTGAGCATATGACTGTGGATAAAGTACTCTTATATTTGCCTAGGAAGCTCAACATTCCTTAGAATTACAAAGCAGTTCTTCATTTTCTATAGACAGATATGGAATGCAAAGTATTAAGGAAAAATGCAGAATGTAATTGTAACACATGTGTAAATAGATTAAAGGTTCATAAGGTTATAGAATCATAGATTGAGAAGTAAAGGGATCAGATGGTTCATATAGCCTCTATTTTATAGATAAGAAAACTGAGTCTCAAAGACATATTTGTCTACTGTCAGACATCTATCATTTACAGCAAGATTTAAACTCAACTTTCTGATTTTGTTCTCAATGTTCTATCTACTGCACTACCTAATTGGATTTTATGATTTTTTTTCTTATAACTTTTGTGCAAAGAAAATAGCTAAATGTCTTATGATCTTGATTTCACAGGTGAAAAAATGATTTGCCCAAGGATTCAAGGAACTGGGATTTGTAACCACATCTGATTCTATAACTTCCTTAAAGTCATATTATTGGTGCTCTAATCTGGCTAAATAACAGTCCAGAAATCTGTTCTTAGTACTCTGTTTTTATTTGCAATCAGTAAAAAAAACTATATATTTCTCTCTATGCATATACATATATTACATATAGATATACATGCAGCAGACACACAAATGTATGCATGTGTGCATGTGTGTGTATATATGTATGTATTGTATACACACACATGTATATTGCATTTGCTACTTCAGAAATGCTTTAAGGAGGAAAGTTCCTAGTAGGAGAGTCCAGTGATGTTTGTCAGTATACCTACAATACTCTCAAAAGAAAAACACTATCCAGGTAGAAAAAAAAATGATTCAACATTAATTTATAGAATGATAATCTCAATTTCCAAGCAAGAATAAAGACAAGATTTAAATATCTCATCTACTAAGCCAGGCTTGAATGTTAGAAATGCAAATACTCTCTCTGTGAGTCTAAAGGAATTTTGGACATAAGGTGTTTATGGATAGAGTCCATATATTGGTCACTCCATTCTATACAATGACAGGAATGTTTGTCTGAGCCACCTGACCCAGAGGCAATAGTGTCATCTTTTAGATAGAAACTATAGTCTTGAACAGTACAAATGAATGAATTAATGAACATATCCAATTGACACTATCCATAGTAATTCTTTTAAAGGCCTGGTCCACCATAACTTTGTGCATTGTTATTCATCATAACATGCATAGCCATGTCTTCATATAGGTATTTTTCTTGGACCTTTATAAGACTCTTTGATCTAATTCTAGTCTTTTATCTGAGACTTAGTTCAATGAAAAATGTAGTTTTCTGATTAGGAGAAGGAACATGTTGTGTTGGAAGGCCATTGAAGAAAACTGAAGAGCATAGTTTGGAGTATTTATTGACTCCAAAACATTGAGCAAGCCATACCACATCTCTGAGAATTGGTTTTCTCATCTGTATAATGGGAATGTAATTATTATGCTCCTTGTGTCACAAGATTTATGGGGAAAGAACTTTGTATGATCATTGATTTGGAGATAGATATTACTTAAGAAGCTACTCAGTTCAATCTTCTTGTTAGACAGATAAGGACATGTAGGCTTCCAGAAGCTAAATAATTTATCCAGAATCAGATAGGCAGTGAATGGCAAAGCTAGGATTCCAAAGCAGGTCCCAGGATCCCAAACCTAGAATTAATCGTAGAAACAACAGCTTGTATTTGTGTGTGTGTGTGTGTTTTAAGGTATGTGAAGAGTTTTATAAATAACTGATTTTATACTCACAGAAACCCTGTGGGTAAGTATTATTATTAAGCCTAATAATTTTTTTTTACAGAAGAAATGGAGGCAATGAGAAATTAAATGAAAAGCTATGTAATAAACTAGGGCAACTAGGTGGCACAGTGGAGAGAATGATGATCCTGAAGTCAGGAAGACTCATCTTCCTAAATTTAAATTTGGCCTAGATCATTTATTATTGACCCATGGCAAGTCACTTAATCCTGTTTACCTCAGTTTCATCATCTGTAAAATGAACTAGAAAGGATATTTTTTCAATATTTTTATTAAATTAAACATTTCTAAAACAAAAAAATAAAACAAACAAAAAATCATGAAAACACACACACACAAACATACTTCAAATGGAATCTTGAAGAGTCAGACATGATTGAAAATAACTGAACAAAAACTATAATGAATTACAAAAGCTTGTAGAAAGGATGTGATATATGTCTTCCAATATTATCAAGTCATAGAGAGGTTAGCCTAGTTCTCCTTTGTCCCAGAGATTAGAACTAGGACTTGACAGTTAGACTGGAACTTGAAATAAGAGTATAAAGAAGTTCTAAAATTTGAACTACCCCAAGGTGAAATGATCTACATGTACTTAAACCCCATTAGTGGAAATATTCTGGTGAAAGCTGAATGTCCATCAATTAGGAAAACAGTAAAAATGATTTCTGTATTTAGACTGATGCTGGGCTAGATGTCTTCAGAGATTCCTTTGCACTCTGACCTATTAGGATTTTTCCTTGTTGTTGCTGTTGTAGTTTCTGGTTATTTCAGTCATGGTTATTGGGGGTTTTCTGGGCAAAGGTAGTGAACTATTCTTGCCATTTCCTTCTCCAGTTCATTTTACAGATGACAAAACTGAGTCTAACGAGATTAAGTGATTTTCTCAGGGTCACATAGATAATAAGTTTCTTGACACCAGAGTTGAACTTATGAAGATGAGCCTTCCTGATTCCAAGCCCAGGGCTCTATCCCCTGTACTACCTAGCAGATCTCTATATCTTACAGGACAAATAAAAGTCCCTATGTGTTAAGATGAAGTAGTAATAAGATTAATATGATTTAATTAATTAATTAATTAAAATGATTAAATTAATAAAATTTGATCTTAATCTGTTTAGATTCAGTAATTACAAGACGCTCTTTGCCACCACAAGCTCAACTTTTAAGCAACAATATTTTTGTAAAGATATTGGCTGATAATGGCTCATAGAACACCATGATCTTTATGGCTAAGGAAATGAACTCATGTAAGAATGAAGTCACAAGTCCATTTAAGTATCTACATATGCTCATAAGAAAAGAGACACCCCATGAATCCATAACAGGGAGCTGTTCAACCTTCAAAACCCATGACCTTCATTTTAGGAAGAGACTCCATAGCAGTATTGATGCAAAAATCAGCAAAACGTGAGATCTCACTGCTTTTCACTCATGTCAGCTTCCTGAAACGAGCTCCATAGACTCCAGTGCTAAATGCCAGTGATGAGATCTTGGCTGTGGATAGAAAGTTAAAATGTCAGCCATCAGTCTGCAGAGCCTACCTACTGTGCTAATGGAAACATAGAGGTTTTCATTATTAGTTCAATTTACGCAATTCAATTGTCATTGACTAGGTTGCAACAGCTCACAGATCCATTTATCGTGCTAAGACAATTATAGCACTGCCATTTCCATAATTCATCAACATTTTGTGTTTACAAATGGGCCTTTAAAAAAACAAACAAACTTCTAGCAGGTGTAATGTTAATATATTTAAGTACATAAAAAAATAATAATACCTACACCAGATGCTGATCTTAATGGAAACCATGCTTAGAATTTTCTATTTCCAATGATTCAAGTTAGATGTTTGAAATCTCCCAAGGCTCTTCCCTTCTCTAGCAAAACGGTGCTCTCCTCGGGGCTAGTCATTTACACCATGGTTTCAAAAGGCTTTTTTCTCTCTTAGAATCAACTTCAACTGATCCCAGGAATTAACCTGGCTGGGGTTGCAGTTAGAAAACAATAGGAGCATAGCAAGATTTTGAAGAGCTGTCTTTCTTCTATTACCTTGTCTCCCCTTCCTGACCTCTCTTTTTTAGAGAATATTAAACTGTTGTCTGCTCAGATGGTTTCTGGATTGTAGAAGCTGTTAACTTTTTATTCAGGATGATTGAAGAATCATGATCTAGTAGAAAGAACACTGCAATGAGCAACAGGTACTCAGCTACTTAAAACTCTTCCTAGGTCTTAATTTTCTAACTTGTAGAGTAAAGGTGTAATCTCAAATATGCTTAAAATTCATTTATAGTTTTAAATCATATGAATTTATGAGCTTAAAAATTTCCACAGTGATTTTATTTTTCAAGGGCTTGGTCACTTTTCTATACCTTCTGATTAAAAAGATAGAGAGCAGAAAGGTTCAGAGGAAAGACCATAGAAATCAGAACAATTCATGTCAAGTTAATAATCATTTTTTAATCACCTACTGTATTGACAGCAATTCCAGGAGGATTAGTAAGAATATATAGTCTAATCAAGGAATGTGACATAGCCCATGTAACTATGATACAAGGGAGAAATGATGAACTATGGCATAAGAGAGTTCAGCTTGGTTGGAGCAGTATAAGAAGCAGATTATGGGAAAGTAGGCTGGAAAGAGAGGGCAGATCCCATTTGTAGAAAGTATTATGTAGCAGCTGAATGGTGCAGTGAATAAAGCACCAGCCCTGAAGTTAGGAGGACCTGAATTCAAATATAGACTCAAGACATTAAATGTTTTCTATCTATGTAACCCTGTTCAAGTCATTTAACCCCAATTGCCTAGCAAATAAAAAAAAAAAATCCCTAACCAAAAAAAAAGCCAATGAGAGTCTTAGATATGAGACAAAGGAACTTACATTTTATCTAACAGATAAAAGGAAATGTTTAAAAGGTTAGAGCAAAGAAGTCACTTGATAACATCTGTGCTGAGAGATTTCTTGCATAGGGTTGTTGATGAGCAGTTGCAGATGAGAATACCTAGCAGCATGGAGAACAATTAGGAAATAACTGCAATAGTCTAGGTGAAAAGTCATAAGGAACTCAACAAAGGTGATGCTTGTGAAAACTCAAAGGAGTGGAGAGATATGAAAATTATCTTGCAAGAAGAAATGGAAGCCCTTGAGAACTCTGAAGACACAGGGAAGAGAGTCAAAAATAGCTTTAGGTTTTCTGAACTTTAAAATAGTGTTAGAATAATTGACCTCCAAAGTAGCTTCTGTACCTTTGAATCTACTATTTTTCTGAGGTTTTGAGTATAGATGACTATGAGAAAGCCAGAGCTGGTAAGAAACTGAGGGGATATAATTTTGAACAGAGATAATAATTTCATTCCCTTCTGCCATACTTTACCAAAGTGGTCACCTCACATCTGAAAGACTGTCCATTTGCAAGACTTTTTCTGATTCCTTCATATTGGGCATATTCTTCCTTGTTAAATTACTTTGCATATATTTATATTTAAGAGACAATGCAGGAAAAGTGCATAAAAGAAGGTCTGGATTCTTTTCTTCTCTTCCTGACTATATGACTTGGGCAGATGACAATTTCTCAGTACACTAGGAAACATAGTCTAAATGAAATAATAAATTGTAGATTTACATAAGAGAGTTTTCTCATCAAGGTTCTCATGTAGGAAATCAAAGATCTAGATAAAAACAAGAACAATGGTTTGCATATATATAGATAAATACATAATGTATATATGTATGTATATGTATATATATATGTGCACAAGTGTGTATACACACATATATATATAGAAAAATTATCTGTCTTGTCTCTGTCTCTCACATACATACACACATATATATTGCCTATATTGCATAATATATTCTCCATAGATACATATATAAGTATATGTTCATTTATATATTATTCATTGTGTTTATTCATATGTCAGTCTGTTAATAAAAATTCATGAAACCTCTACAATGTACCAGGTGTTTTCTGAAAAAAGAGGGATAAAAAGAATAATATATACATGGCCTCTGCTTTCAAGAAGTTTATAGGGTGATGGGAAGAAGGACACAACCATATATTGGGTAAGTTAGAGATGATCAACAAAAGCAAGTTTAAGTTTAGGAGTTTGGAAAAGGTCTCTAGTAAAAGGTGGGATTTTATCCACAATTTGAACAAAGTCAGGAAAGCCAGGAGGCAGAGTAAAGGAGGAAGAGCATTCAAGATATGGATGACATTCAGAGAAAATTACCAGAATTGGGAGATGGAGTAGGGTGTTAAGAGTCTTAAAAGTAGGAACTAATAATTTTTATTGTTCTTCCCCAGTACTTCACACAACACCTTGTATGTAGTAAGTGCTTACAGTGGAATTGACTAATCAGAGCTGAAAGGAACTAAACTCATCTAGTCTATGTGTTCTTAACTTTTTTTTTTGTACATATATATCATAGATCACTTTGACAGGCTAGGGAAACCTATGTACACTTTTCACAATTATATTATTTAAATTCATAAAGCAACAAACATAAAATTACAAAGAAATCTAATTTCACTAAATAGAATTATATATACATATAAACATAATCTACAAATAAAAAATAAATGATTTATTCCAATTATTCATTTTATTGATGAGGAAAATGAGCCCCTGAGACATAAAGTGCCTTTTCTAAGTATTGTGGCAAATTACTAGTCAGGACTGAACATACTTCTAATTCCTCTGTTCTTTTCCATGATGTCATTGGTGTCTTTATAGTAATTTTAAAATTTCTCCAGATTCCAGAAGAGACAAGTAAACAGAAAACTGTAGTAAAACTTTTTTTTATTATCATCTATTAATTTTATTTAGTTTTCCAAATATGCAGGTTACTAATTGCTATGTTTATTGACTAAAGTCAAAGGTAAACTCCAAAATTAAATCTAAATAATTCTTTCCCTCTGGAAATCATTAGCACCAAATAAAGGTGATATGTTTTCTGAATTGTTTTTCTTTGTCCAAAAGTATACTTTAAAGTTTTGCAGTTTACCCTAGTAGAAGACTGTCTAAGAATTCTTAGCATGAATTCCGAAATGTAATTATGCCTTTTTCCTTACTCTTGTTTCATACAATTTAACAGGCTGACTCGAACCATGGTACAAGATCAGGCCCATTACCTTTCCCAAGGGCTAATGCACTTTCAAGTTGCATGAATTAAATTCTACCATCCAGAACAAGGAGGGGTAGTCTTGCTCTCCCAGACTCTGGGCAGACCAAACCCAGAGTATTATACTCTATCCTCAGCATTACATTTTTAAAGGATACATTTAAAGATAAGAAATTCATAGAATTATAAAGATGGATGGGAATTTAGAGTAGAACTCCTTAATTTTTTCCATTCACAATTCCTTTTTGAATTTTTATGTGACCTAGGCATATAGGTATATAAAACAGGTATACAAATAAAACACTTACTCATAATACATCCCAAAGAAATTTATCTTAAAACAATTCTTTAGCATATATATATAATTTTACAGTTTATTAAAGATAAAAACAATTTTGCTACTAATGAAATTAAAGAATTAAATCTTGGAAGAATATTTGATATTGTAGTACATAGAGTATTCAGAAACCTTTTACTGTTGCCAAATTTTCATGACTCCCCATTCAATTACATGACATCATATGGGGTAAGGACTCAGCTTAAAAAGCTTTGGTTTATAGGGGATATCTAGCTCAGTAACAGATGAAAAACCTAAGCCTCAGAGAAGTCAGTACCTGATAATGGGAAATGAAGCACACACAGTTCCTAAATTTTCTGAACTCTACCCCAAATTTCCATATCAATGTGAAGAAGTCTCTTTTCTTATCAAATTCTAGAATTCCAGAACTTTATATTTAGAGAGGAATTCAGAAACCATCTTATTTAACCCTTCTCCAAAAGAAATCTATGACTAGAGTTATCCCAAAGAGGTTTTCTAGGTTTTGTTTAAAGATCTCTAGCAAGGAGAGTCATTACAGCTCCCACATCATTCCATTCCATGGTATGCATAATTGGAAAGCAGTTTTGCCTAACATTGAGCCTAAATCCATCTCTTTGAATAGTCCATCCAAATCTTTGACTTTTCCAGATGGCTGTCCTTCAGATAGTTGACAATCCCAATATCTCTAAAAGCATTCAACAAATGCCTGTCATGTACACATAGTATCATGCTAAGCCCTGGGAATACAAAGACATTGTCCCATAAAATGTGGTGTACCTGGAGTAGGACCAGGACAATGGGAGGATTTGATATCACACCATAGTTGAAGGAGTCAAGAACATTTAGTCTGCTGTAGAGAAGAAATAAAGAGGAAAAGATAATCAAAAGATTATTTATCATAATCAAGAAGTAAAAGTACTTTACACAACACCTTGCATGTAGAAATTGCTTACTAATGTACTCAATGGAATTGACTAATCAGAGCTGAAAGGAACTAAAGTCATCTAGTCTATATGTTCTTAACCTTCTTTTTTGTATGTGTGTATCATAGATCACTTTGACAGGCTAGTGAAACCTTGTTCCCCCAGGTAGGACGAGGACTATGGAGTGGAAATTGCAAGGAGGTTGCTTTCAGTTTAATATGGGAAAAAAAAAAAGCAATGGAAAAGGCAGCCTTGTAAGGTAGTGAGTTTTTCATTCTTTGGAAGTATGCAAATGGCAGTTAGGTGATGAGTTATCCAGATGTTGTAGAAGTCCTTGATTTGCTTCCAGGTTGGATTAAAGTTTACAGGCTGAGTTCCCTTCCTATTCTACCATTTTATCAGTGTATGAATTCCCAATCCATGCTGTTTTATGGGGGAAAAGAATGAAATTCAAGGTAGTATGAAATCTATGTTTATGATTAGCATAATCATTAGGCTTAGACACAGCCACCTCCTAGGAAAATCAGAAAGTGTTTCTAATCAGAATTCTGGAAAATCAAAAATAGAAGTAGATTTAAGTCAAGGTTTTTCAGGGTTTTCTATGTCTATCTATGATTCCATATTACTAATCAATCCATCTATCTTTCCATCTATCTATCTATGACTATATTAAGAATCCATCCATATATCTACCCATTCATGTATTACCATCTATTTATCCATCTAGCTGGCTAGCTATCTATATGCATGTCTATTTATGACTCCAGATTGTCCATGTATCTATCCATTAATCCATCTAGTCATCTATCCATCTATCTATCTATCTATCTATCACTCTATATTAACAATCTTTCCAAACATCTATACATTTATGCATCTATAAATCTATCTACACACATATATATGTCTGTAGTGTATATATAAATAAATATATATATATATATATATATATATATACACATATACACATGGATGCATGATCCTTGTGACAGATAAGTTCAATTTAGTAGGTCAAACTCAAATAAAATGGGGAGTAGGGTATAAATTGCTAATCGGTACATAATAATCTCTGCAAGTTCCTCACCGACTGACTCTTAAAATGTGATGTTATCTGTTTTATTGTGTTTTAAATTTATTTTGTTTAAATGGTTCCCATTTCTATTTTAACTTGGTTGGAGGAGAGGATTTGGAATTTGTTGGACTTCATGACTTCCTTGGTCACATTTTTTACAACTCTGCTATAGAATCCTAAGATTTACACAGTATTCCCCTTGCTTTGCCCTCCTCCCCCTGAAATCTTGGGATGGGAAAATTAGAAGTTCATAGATTCAGATTTCGAGGGGCCATGTAGTACAAAATGTTCATGTTATACATTAAAACAATATTCCCTAGGAAAGTTAAGTGATTTATCCATTCACAGAGGTGATAGGCAATGTAGAGAAAAGATGATTGTCCCCATTTTCAGGTGAAGAAATAGAACCTCAGAAATAGGGCATTAAATGGCTCGAGTTAAACAGCTAGTCAGGCAGCTAAGTGGCTCCATACTGCACAGAGAGCCAGGCCTGGAATGAGGAAGACTCATTTTTCTGAGTTTAAATCTCACCTCAGACACTTATTAGCTATGTGACCCTGGGCAAGACACTTAGCCTTGTTTGTTTCAATTTCCTCATCTGAAAAATGAACTGAAGAAGGAAATGGCTCTATCTTGACCAAAAAAACTCCGATTGGGCTCACAAAGAATTGGACAGGAGTGGAATGACTGAACAACAATCCAGCTAGTTAATATTGGAGCTAGGGTTCAAACCCAGGACTTCTGCCACTAGGTACTAGACTTTTCCACTTTTCCCACTATACCATGATGCCAATGACTCCCAAACTGTGTTATTCAGTAAGATACATCAATTGCTTGGGGAATCTATAATCACCCAGCTTTCTCCTAAAGTCTAATAATCCCAGGATACAAATGGCTAAGGGACCATGTGCTACTTGACCCTTTTTGACTTCTAGAGCCCTCAGCATTCTATTACATCGACAGGGATTTTCACTGGTTCTCTTAAAGGAAGGGGGATTAGAAAGAGGCTTCTATGGGAAGTAAAAATAGTATACAAGTGAAGAGAACAGAAACTTGAAGTTATTCCATCTGTTGAAAAAGTTGCTGAAATATATTTGAGAAGAAAATAAAAGGAAAGAAGAAGCAGGTGCTGAAAGGATAAAGTTCCTACAATTTAGAGTTTGGCAATGCTTTAGTAAATAACAACAGCTATAATTTCTATAATATTTTAAGATTTGGAAAGAGATTTACATATTTTAGCTCACTAGGTTTTCAAACAACTCTGTGAGATAAGTGCTATGACTATTGTCTTTTTATATATGAAACACTGAAGCCAGGGAAGACTAATCATCCCCAAGGATAAATACATATTAAATGCCTGAGATTGAATTTGAACTCAAGTCTTTTCGGCCTCAAGTCTGATGTTCTTCTCACTGTGCCATTTTCAAGATGAGCTAGTCCTATATCCTTATTTTACAAGTGAAGAATATGAATTTGAGAGAAATGTGACTTTCCCAAAGTTATAAAGTTAATAAGAAAGAGTGTTGAGATTGAAAAAAAGTCTTTGACCCTAAACCCAATGCTATTTCAACTGTGACAAATTTCTTCCATTTTTGACATCTTTCTAGCTAAAGAAAAAGATATGTTAAGGAAAATATATACTTATATATACATAATATGCATTAAGTAATATGCAAGCAGTATATATATGCTATATGTGATACAATATGTAATATAACATGTATCATATATAATAGAGAGTGTATATGTGTATATCCCCATAGTATAAGATGCATATGTGTATATATATATATATATATATACACATATATATCTTTATATCTATATCTGTCTTTCTATCTATAAGAATTGTGATTAAACCTCTTTTTATTCAATCAAAATAGAAAATAATGACAATTTAATGTTTTGGGTCCGGTGAAAGGAAACAATCATTTATTTAGAGAGGGGATATGTCGAAGAGCTTCCATTTTGTACAAGGATAAAAGCATCCATTTCCCTTTTTTCTGCTATGTATCAACTCTGCCTCAGGTCATGACTAGTTTATGCCTCCGCTCCAGGTCATGCATCCTGAGCAAGGTTTATCATGACTGTGCAGCAATAAGTAACAAGTCACATTTTATTGTGACCATTAACAAAGTAACTGAGAAAAACAATCAATAGCAATATTGTAATCAGAGAAAAGGCACACACCAGAGTGGCTTAGGAGGTATTAATAATAACGCACCAAAAGTACTGAGATCAATTCTGAGCTCTATTACCTTTGTTCTCTCTACTTTCAGTGCCTCAGCAGAAGGAATATGTTGATTTATTTGGGTTTTAGATGGGACTGTGATGGGAGGACATTGACTTATGAAGTACACCAACAAGTAGAGCTTAAATTTATTATAATATAATGATAGAGAAAAAGACCCCTTATGAATGAACAATAATTATAATCAATCTCATCTTTGGATTTCATTAGTATACGGAACACCCAGTAAGGAAACTTTCTCTATTAATATAAGTCTGGGCAATTTATAATCTTATTTATAATCTCAAATAATTTGTTGGAGCATTGAGAGCTTGAATGATTTGCTCAGAGTTAACACTGACAAATAGGTGTTAGAGGAAATACTTGAACCCAGATCATTCTGATTCAGAAGCAAATTTCTTATTCATTATAACACTGATAAATAATAATAATAATAATAGCAGACTACAATAATAATGATAATAACAAAATTAATAATAATAATAATTCTAAAGATAACAACGATAGCAATAACTACTTTTTAATAGCTTTAAGATTTGCAAAGTGCCTCCATTTCATTGTCTCACTTGCAGGTCAAATGGGAAAATGAATCTATGACCTTAGTACAACTCTATGGAAAAGTCTTTGGAAGTAGGGATTGCTTTATCCTTTCTACCTAATTTCCAGTACTCAGCATGATGCCTGATGCAGAAAATTTTTATTGAATTGAATAGAACATGTACATATCTGAATAGAACTATGGATATTTTGAATTGACATAGTTTGTTGTGGTTGAGAGTACCTCGAGAGAACTCAGTGAGTTGGCCTTGACCCAGAAAGAGCTAGGGATGAGTTCTGCCACTGATACATATTTTCTGTAAGATTCTGGACAGGTCATTTCACTTCTAGTACCAGGCAGCCCTCTAAGAACATCTGTTATATAATGCATGACAATTTGCACAAACTCTGGACCTACACAGCACTTGTTGAAAAACAAGGAAAAAAACTGAACAGAATCTTCATGTATAATTATATACTAATTAGAATCCTCACCTATTCTAAATAGCAGTTCTATTTTTCCTCAATAGAACAGACTCTAGATAGAGTCCTCACCCCTTCCAGAAATAACTCTTGAAAATTCTGAGAACCCTCATCTGAATAAATTCTGAGAACCCTCATCTGAATAGAATCATACAATCTGAATAGAACTAATTGAAGAGGATACTACTCTTAGTCTGATAAGAATTCTTAAATGTTATTTATATCCTCTTTTGACTCCTAATTTGAATGATTCATGTGTTGTGACTAGAACTTTAGATATTCTAAACAGAAATGCTATATGTTCTGAGCAGAACTCTTACATGCTCTATAAAGAACTTGTACATATTCTAAAATGAATGTATTATTATTATGGAGGGGATTCCAATATATTCCAGAAAGACAGACTCCAAAATCTTCAGTAATCCAAAAGATTTTCAAATTTTATTTCCAATAGAACTTTCACACATTGTGAAAAGAACCTAGAAATGATCATGAAGTAATTCTCCTAATAGTTTTAATTGAATCTGTCATACACTGAATAACTTCACTTAGTTACTCATTCCATTGTTTTAGTAAAGAGTTTGGATGTTTTTGTGAGTCTGTGACCTCATGTACATGGATATATCCTAAAGCATTGAAGATCACAACCCATCTGTCCTGCTATCCTAGTCCTCTGACTCTTGTCTATTTATATTCTACCATAAATTCTCCATAGGAATCAAAGTCTAATTCAAATGGTCTCAAAGCATAAATATGGATGTCTTTTAGTGGTGAATTTCAGTGGGAAAACATGAATGGTTCTCTGTTTTTGTCTCTGTCTCTGTATTTCTCTCAGTTTCTGTCTCTGTCTGTCTCTCTCTGTCTCTGTCTCTCTTTCCCTCTCTCTGCTTCCATCTCCTTTTATCTTTCATATTTTTTCATTCTTTCCAATTCATAAACAGGATAATATTAGAACTTGACAGTACCAGACCTTATGCTTGATGACATCACTATGCTCTTTACAAAGCTGCTGATGCTATTCTTTCCCTCATATACCCCCCACCCTTTGGCATTTTGCCATCTGCTACCTTGATGACATTACAACAAGAAGTGAAAATGTTAGTTGGAACATCTGTTATGCTTAACACATATTCCAGGGGTGCCATTCTAATTCTTTATAGTATTTCTCAGTGAGTTACTATTTGTGCTCCCTGGTTATATGTTGTATTTTTCCATCATGTTCTTTTATTAACTTGTTCAATTTTATCTAGATGCCTTCTTCATTTTAAATGCTTGATCTTGGGGCACCAGATTGGATAGAGCATTGGGCTTGAAGTCATGATGACTCATCTTTCTAAATTCAAATCTTGCCTCAGGCACTTACTATCTGTGTGACTGGTCACCCCTGTTTGCCTCAGTTTCCTCATCTGTAAAATAAGCTGAAGAGAGAAATGACAAACCATTTCAGTAACTTTGCTAGGAAAATCCCAAATTGAACCACAAAGGATTGGACATAACTGAAATGATTAAACAACAATATGTATTTCCTAAATGGAGTAGTTCATTTGGCTTAGAATAACCAATGATAGAGATATCCCTATGTTTTAGACCCAGAGAACATACAATGGCAGAATTGTTAAGAGTATCAAATCATAAAACATTATAGGTAGAAGCACCTCTACCACAAAGAATGCTGGAGTTACATTTTCAAGTTCAATCTCTGTCATTTAAAATTTGAAGAAATGGAAGTCTCGGAATAAAATGTGACTTTCCCAATGTCACTTCTTTATTTGTTGGCAGAATCAAAATTTGAAGCCAACTCTTCAAAGCTTTCTGACCCTAAATCACTACTATCTTCCTTTCTCTACAACCTTTTCTCTAATTGGAATTTGAAATTGTACAATCAACAATCAATCAACCAAGATCTATAAAAGGAGTTCTACGTGCCAACTTTTGCGCTAGTTGTGAGGAATACATGTACAAAGAATTAAATAATTTTTACATTTTACAAAATGCTTTCCTTATAATATCCCTATGAGATAAGATCTAATGAGTTCCTAAGCTAGGACTGGAAGGCAAATTCTGTGAGCTTGATTCCAAATGCTCTTTCTTTCCTTCCTACTGCCTCCTTGTTTCCTGCTACTGAATACTTTCAAACAAGCCCAGCACAGAAGTATTATTTATTTATTTATTTATTTGCATGTGTCCACATGGGAACCCTACTGGACTATTTTGGTGTTTCCTGACTAATTCACCAGTGTTACCATGCTGATCTCCTATAGAAAGCAACAGTAGAGTCAAAGTCAGCTTTAGACTCTAATGGACAATGCTGCCTCTGCCTCTTCCCTGCATGCTGGAGCTTTTCCATATTTTTATCTAGCACAGCTTGACATCTCAAAGAGAAGTTTGTCATTCTAATAAATAGCAGAAGATGAGATGGCATGTATAAGACTTTTATGGAATTAAGAGCTAGGCCTTGGCTAAGGGTTTCATTAAAAGCAACCTGCTTTTATTTATTTAGTATTTTTGAGAGATGAAAAGGGTACAAATCAAGAGTAAGCCCTCCAGGGATACCTTTTAAAAAATACCCATTGACAAATGCTGAACCATTTGCCTGTGTATAGCATGAATGGTGGGCTCAACAAAAAAGGAACAAAGAAATGTGGACATTTGAAGAAGTTGGGCTTTTATAATGATTTTTTTCCTACTGGAAAAATGCCTGAGTGTTCAGCTTACTTCTTTGATTAATATTGCCTAGTGTGGTTGCATGCTGTTTAACCTGGCATTGCATTTATCAAAATTTGCCGGGGCAGACAAGCATTACTATCATAAAATAATGGCCATAATGGGATGTGCTATGGTACAGGGAATATTAAGGCACCCAGTGAGTGATAGGCAGTGTAGTACATCCTCCTGACTTGTTTTATTTTATTTTATTTTTCCTGTTATATATAAGAAATCGGATAAAGCTAAAAAAAGGAAGAAGAACCAGGATCTGTCATATTTATGAGGTAGTTCAAGGGATTCTACAAAAGAGGAATAAGGAAGGACCTTAAAACATAGTATTTTGGAGGTGGAAATAAATTTTGAATGTGGAATGTCGAAGTTGGGAGAACACTTTAGCTTATAAAAAGTTACAATATAAAACATGGAATATTGAAATTAGAAAGGATTATAGAGATCCAATTTCTACATTTTACTAATAGGGAAACTGAGGTCTGGGTTAAGAAGGAAAGAAAGATGCATTCATCAAGCATTATACTAATTTCTGAAGATACAAATGCAAGTCATTTATCTGAACAATCTTTATTTAAAAAAACATGACTGACCTTTTTGTAGTGACAAGGAATTAGAAATTGAGTGGATGCCCCTCAGCTAGGAGATGGCTGGCTAAGTTATGTTATAAGAAAGTAATGGAATATTATTGTTTTGTAATAAATGATGGGCAGGCTGATTTCAAAAAGTCCTGGAAAGACTTATGTGAATTGATGCTGAGTAAAGTGAGTAGAACCAAGAGAACATTAACATTGTATACAGTAACCAACAAGATTATGTGATGGTCAACTGTGATGGACTTGGTTCTTTTCAACAATAGGTGATTCAAGGCAATTTCAATAGACTTGAGATGGAGTCATCTATATCCAGAGAGAGAACTATGGAGACTGAATGTAAATTAAGACACAATATTTTTACCTTTTGTTGTTATTGTTGGTTTGCATTTTTTTTCCTTTCTGTTGTTTTTCCCCCCTTTGAACCATTTTTTTTTGCACAGCATGATGAATATGGAAATATGTTTAGAAGAACTGAACATGTTTATCATATATCAGATTGCTTGCTATATTAGAGAGGGGAGAGGAGACGAAGAAATATTTATAATAGAAGTTTTTGCAAAGGTGAATGTTGAAAACCATCTTTGCATGCATTTGGAAAAATAAAAAAATAAAACTATTGATAAAGAAACAAAAACAAAAACATGGCTGGGGCTGGGGTCAAATTGCTTATTCACTAAAAAAAATAAACAAAACAATGAGAACAATAAAAATACTTCCATAGCAAACCTTAGCATCTTAGCTCTTGATTCAAACATATAAAATTCTGCACAAACTAACTCTCTACCTCCTTTCCAATTTTATCTCATATTGTTTCCTATTATACAATAATCTACATTCTCATCAGACTATATTACATTCTATTCTATTTTCTCCAACCCAGTTCTTATCTAAGTCATTTTATGCATACCATTCACCATGCTAGGAATGGATTTTTTATATTCTTTTTCTCTGCCTCCACATTTTTTTTAATTTGAATTTTCAAATTATTCAAATTCCAAGTCTTCCTTCCATGTGCACTTCCCTAACTCCCAAGTTTAATGTTCTCTCTCCCACTTCCTATTTGTCCTTACACTTGACTAGGTTATCTCACAACATAGTTATAGTTCTTCACCAATTAATTTTCAGCTCTGGATGAATTATATCTTTGTAACCTTAGTGTCTAGCACAATGTAGGCACCCAAAATAAGAGTTGGAGAAGGAAATGGCAAACTACTTCAATATCTTTGCCAAGAAAACCCCAAATGGGTAATGAATAGACGAATATGCCTGAATTGATTGAACAACAACAAAAAATACATTTATAAAAATTTAAATAAAATAATATTGGCCAACTTGTTAGTAGAGCCACAATAATGTGAAATATTCTCTGCCAATATGGTAAATAAAATGATGATATGTCTCTTTTTTTTTCTTTGCTATCTAGGTTATATTTCCTGGGTCTCCCCTCCCTGGACCCTTTCGAGAAACATGGGGAATTTTGGGTGATTCATCTCCAGCTACCCAGTCTAAATCCCAGATTGTTCTAGACTATATGCATTATTAATGGGCATGAATAGCATATCTAATACCTCGAGGTTCACAATACATAACACTTAAAAATTATGTGTTTGTGGATTTTTCTTATTACCCTTTTATATTCCAATCTATTAACATGAAAAATATTAAAGCTATTTTATATTGGAAATCATGCATCCCTGGCAGTAGATGAATAATAATTTTATTTTTGACTGGGACAGAAAATTTGAGGAAGTACCTCCAACTGTGGTTCTTACTTCCAGGTCTTGGGCAAATCAAACCATAATATATGTTTTCAATTTTGCCACTCACTTACAAGAAGTTTTTTGTGTAGAATTTGTATAGGAATGAAGGTCAAATAAATTCTCTTCCTTCTATTGACCAGACTAATAATAATAATTGTGATGTAAATATTCTCAATAAAAAATTAACAATATGTTCTTATAGGCCAGTATGAACTAGTTTCAGCAGACCTATGTAATAATTCTAAAATATTAATGGCTAAAGTTGGCATGTATTATCTCATTTGATTTCACAACAATTTCATAAAGTCTTGTTCTTATCCCCTTCTTATAAAAGTATAAGTATACAAATATATATATATATATATATACATGTATGCATACATGTATACATACTATGTGGGTATATATATACACACACACACACACACACACACATGCATATAAGCTTTATTGGTGGCTTTAAAGAAATAGTCTATCATACAGCATAAGGTATGACAGAATCAAAAGAAATATTAATGAATTCTAGAAATACATGAGGATAGAAAGATCACTGGGGGAGTTTTGGATCATGAGCATGTTTAGGCCCATGGAGAGGCCAGGCCATCTAAACCTTGAATGAAACAGAAATCTAAAAAGTCAAGGTGAGGAAGGAAATCACACCAGAACTTGAATGTGAGATATCCAAGTTTGTGAAGAGCCCAGGGTGAAGGATGGTAGCAACATGAGGTTCCCCATGGAGAGTAATGTTAAAGGAGGCTGAAGAAATGGCTTTCAATCAGATTATGGAAGAAGATAACTGCAAAGTTTCTAGAACATTTTTAATTTTAAAAAAGGTTTTCCTTACAAGCCTGTGAGGGATGTAGGTCCAGCATCATTATCTCCATTTTACAGATAAAAAAAATGAGGTATCAGGTGTGGGGAAAAGTCAAAATCATATAATTAATGCTATTAGTATCCCATGTATCCATTTGAAATTATGACCAAAATAATTTAATAAACATTTAGGGCCCTTTGCTCTCTCACTGCTAGGTCTATATCTGTATGTATAAGTAGAGATCAAAACAAGGGGATAATGTTCTTTGCTTGAAAAAAATATTAAAATATATTTACAGTAAATCTTTTGTGGTTGCAAACTGGAAACTTATGGCAGAGTCATCAGTTGAGGAATTGTTGAATGAGTCATGGTACATAAATGTTATGGAATACTGTTATGCTATGAAAAATGAGGAAACAGATGTTTAAAACACACTGAAAGACTTACATGAACTAATGTAGAAAACCAAAGCAGAAACCAAAGAATAATTTATACTATCACATCAATGCTATAAAAATGAATAATTTTTAAGACCTTTATAAGCTGTTGAAGAATAGAAGAACAATTCATTCAATAAAAATTGTGTACAAATAATACTTTGAGCCTTGAGAACTCCAATCAATTCACGACCATTCATTATTCCAGAAGACCAACAATGGTGCTATTATAGAGAGGTGATAGACCTAGGATGCAGAGTAAAATTTATTTATTTTTGTATAATCCAAATGAAGAATTTTGTTTTTATTGACTATACATAATTTTCATTAAGAAATTAATCACTCTCTCTCTCTTAATATCTCTCTGTGTGTCTCTGTCTGTCTGCTTCTGTCTGTTTCTCTGTCTATATATTTCTTCTTCCCCACAATAGAGTGGATAAAAGAGAGAAAGAGAAAACACGTTTCTGTTGATTTTTTTTAAATAGAGAGTTGGGGGAAGGGAGGAGTTGCAAAGCCTGTTAAATGTTGTATGCACTTTCAGATGAGATCATTCTTTTGTTAGCTTTCCATAACTACTTTACTATATTACAAGAGATCTCTCAGTAAGAGTAATCTGCCAGTATTTTTAATATATGAACAAAACACATTAATGAAACTTCCTTTTTTTTTTT